>JAKJMR010016574.1:54676-156242 GCA_024449315.1 Daboia siamensis | reverse complement strand
CCTGTTGTTTGAAGATTGCCTTAAGTAACCATCCTCTCCCCCCCCCCTCGGAGAGATGGCAGAATCCCCAGAATAAGCACAATGTTCTACCTATACATTTATGAAATGTGATATAAATGGATTCTGACACATACACAACCACCACACTCCTCTAACAAAAATGAACTATTCATTGCCTGGAATCTAACAGGCATAAAAACTTCTTTTATTAACATATATGTTTAATGCTTGACATAGCCAATTTTTAAAACTTACATATTTCCATATTTTGAGCAATAGGATTTCTTGGCCACTCAAAATAACAGTATTAAATCATGGTGTGAGATTTAAAAACCCAAAATTTGATACAACTCAAAGACAAGTCTGGTTAACAAAAACAAAGATTTATTGAAAAGAAATTGAAAATAATAAAGAAAATAATAAAGAAAGAAAGTGTTTGCAAACGCGGCCTCTTAGACCCTTCCCAAGTTGGATTGGGTTTGAAGAGCGCACTGAGCAAGTTTCAAAGCAGGCATTTATACTTTCTTTTCTCGATACATGCCCCCCTAAGAAACTTAGTCTTTGAAGTCATTTACATTTCTAAAAGATCTTCTTTGAACCTTTACATCCAAAAGACTTATTGTAACAACTTCCTTACATCCGTCACTACACTATCTTGTTTTACTCACCACCTTGAGGTCTTCCTATCCTTTTTAACATTTCAAAAGAACTTTGTTGATTACCATGTGTGAATTCTCTGTCTAAGCAGGAAATAGATGGCCCCCACATCTTAGTGTTACATTTGATACAATTCATTGGTGTTACATTTGGTGTTACATTTGGTGTTACATTTGGTACCATTTATAAAAGAATAACCTTTATTTATTTTCCTTTAATGGTACCTTTGCTAAGCTTGCCCTAAGGGACTTTCCAGGGGACACCTTATCCCCTTACTGGCCTTATTGCCCATGACTGATCTTTCCCTGCCTGTGAGGCCCCCAACACACACAGTCAACCCATTAATAAGAGTCCCAAAGTATTCTCTTTATCTACATTTAGTTTGGGATTTTTTCCTAATTTTCTTCACACATTTCTTTTCTGGGAACACTCCGAGAATTGCCTATACTGGTTTACCATACTGTTATCTTATCCTTACCAATCTAATAAGACCAACTTTCGCTTTACCAAGCTCCTGCTTCCCCTCTTACAGAAGGGTCAGCTCCCACTCCGTCTTGCTACCCCCAGTGGTACTCAGGACGTCTAATGCACTCCTCTCACAGATCTCAGATTCAAGCAGTCCTACCCAGCCCTCTCCCAACCGCCTAGGTGGTTTTTATCTGGCCACCCCAGATCTTACTCACCTAGGTCCGTGCACGAAGTTACCTGGTATTTCCTGAGGCCTGAGGCCGGCAATCTCTGTTCCTGTTCCCCTTCACACTTCTGTTCTATTTGTAAGTTCCACAGGTTCTTGGGGGTCTAGGGTTCATTCAGCACTCACCATTCCCAGAGTTCGAAGCTGGACTGTCGAACTCGACAGGGCATGCCTTCCACATCGTCCACCAAGTTAGGGAGTCCTGAATGAAATCCTGTTGAGTCCCGGGTTTCGGCACCAAAAATTGTTAGACACAAAAATAGTCACAAATTGAAATTCACTGTTTGTGTTACAAATAGAAAAGAAGTTTATTAGACTTCACAACAAAGTCTAAAAAGTAACGGTTTGCAAAGTGTGGTGGATTCAGGAAGGCAAACAATGTAACCAAACACTGAACCACACCCCAAATTCCAAAATCACATATTATACATCCTATCGCGACGCCCCATTCCCTCCCCCATGGCCCCATTGGCTTAGGCTTTGGAGGTTACAATCTATCAGAAGCGCCTAAACAGAATACATTATCTCTGCCCCTGTTTGCTCTCCCATGTTCTACACCTGCTAGGGGTACCAGGCACCAGAAGGTACTTAAAAACAATTCCTAGATAGTGACTCACATTTGGGCCCCATAGTAACTCCTGTTCTCCCCCTCCCTCCACTTGAGGCTTGTATTTTTCCCCATATTCTCAAAGCATCTACTCAAGCAATTGATTATAAAATGTTTATTATAAAATATAAAATATGATTACATGATAATACTAAAAGCATATATCTTTTTATTTTTAAACTTCCTCACTACTTCCAGTTATTTTCCACAAAAGCATACTTTTAGAATAGTACACACTATTGTAGAATAGCATATAGCTTATGAAAAACATATTATTCAATATATATAAAGGTTTATTTTTTATAAAAAGTGCCTAGAGTTAGTACTTTAAAGTATAATTATGAACCAAAGTGAAGCCATGTTTAACCAAAGCATAACTCTGTTATACACATAGCTTCTAGATGAAAAGCAGGCACTCTTATAGATAAACAAGGGAAGACATAAATCCTTTAAAATTGCAATTATCCAGTTTAGGTTGACAGGCTCACCTTGTAGATAAGCTACACCTTGAGTTAGCAGGATGTTACAAATCATGCCTCAGACAAGGGGAGATAAGACAGGAACAAAAGGGGCCTTTGATCTAATAATTGGAGGGTTTGGTAATTGTAATTGTTGCTAGGCGGTCAGAAATCATGTGACTAGACTATCAACCAGTCTAGCTAACAAGGATTTGGCGTGATGCACAGGATAGGGTATAAAAGTCAATGCTGAAATTCATTCAATGTGGCCCTTTGTTTGCATATAGAAGGGTACACCAGCTTTTGCAAAAGCTTTAACAAAACTTGTTTTGTTTTCCAACACCCTTGAATTTTTATTACTCACAAGAGCTATATATAGTTCTCCGATCAAGAGTGTGAGAGGTCAGCCCCCCCAGAGAAGGAAATATTAAAAGGGAAAAAAAATATATTTCCTCAAAGGACCTTAAAGAGGCAGAAAAGCATGCCCAGTTTTTCTTAACAGCCCCAGGTCTCCCTCCCCCAAGCAGAAACCAGATCTGTACAAATGTAGATGTAAATCCAGGAAGGTTGCAGGCCCCCAGCTGGAAGATCAAGAAGACAAAGACCTAAAATCTACATACCCCACCCAAACACTAAGAATCATCAGCCCCAGCCCCAGGGTAGCAGGATATGACCTTTGGGACATAATAGGATTAACCCACCACCATCAGAATACCAGAAAGGCGCACTCAGACTCAGGTCAAAGTTCATGCCACAGGAACAACCCCAAACAAAATGCTCCAGAGGGTATAAAACCCCACTCCCTACATGTGCTCAGTGTCTTTCTGCAAGAGCCATCTTCCTGTCTGGCTCTCCTCTTCAATAAACTGCAACCTTCTTCCTAAAGCAGTCACCATGTTTATTCCCAGCTTGGACTGAACCACGATGAAGACTTTTCTTCCAACAAGAGGAGCCGGTTAAGATATCTGAGAGATCTCAAGTAATATAGCCATGTCCCTATTTTTCGGTGTAGATTTTGTTTGAGGTTAGTCAGCACCCAGGTTGGGGGCCTGCCTGAAGGGGTGGTTGAGTAGGCCCTGATAAATATGTATCAATATGATGAATCTTCAGAGACAGTTAAACCTACAATACAATGGAAACTAACTGAGTAGAAAAACAAGTACAATTGATGGAAATTAGGGAAAGATAAAAGGAGGAAGTAAGATAAACACGTAGGCAAAAATTAGCTGAGTCTTAAGAGTGGGTAAAGGAAGAAGACAAACTATAAAAAAAACAGCTGTAAGAGGAAATGGCTAGCCAGGAGAGGCATGCTCAATTGAAAAACAGGAAAAACAAGCTGAATAAGAGAAAAGGTATAATGAATTCAAAAACAAGAAATAACCTATTGTTCTGTAAGGTTTCTCACTTAGCCTCACAATTGCCCCAGCATTACTCAGGAATTTAAAAGAGCCAAAAGAAACTCCTGAGCTGAGGTTTCAGCAAGCAAACAACTTTTATTTTGATCAAAATAGAGTTGGGTGGCCACACATCTCTCTTCGTGGCTGTTAGAGAGATGAAGACAACAACCAGAAAAGATGTCTTCCACCTTTTATATCTTTCCAGAACAAAGAGATCTGGTCTTGGTATTAGGAACCAAAAGGTACAGAAAAATAATTCCTAGATCAGGGGTCGGCAACCTGAAAAACCAAAAGAGCCACTGGGAACCGGTTCCATCACACATAAAAAAAAGTGGGAGCCACGTGTGTGCGTCCATGCACGCGCATGCGCAAAAAAACATTTTGTGCATGCACAAAACATTTTGTTTCTTGTGCGGACGCGCGCAGGCGGTTGCCACTTTTTTTATGTGTGATGGAACTGGTTCCCAGTGGCTCTTTTGGTTTTTATGTTTACAGACCTGCTGCCGCGGCCAATTTGCAGAGCTACCGCCTTCGGAGGAAGGCGGCAGCTCTGCAAACGGGCCGCAGCAGCTTTCCCAATGATTGGCGCCACTGCCCGTTTGGGCAGAGGTGCACGCACAGCTCTCCAAACCTCCGGCGCCCCATTTGGAGAGCTGCTGCCTTCTTCCGCGTTTCTTTCACATGCGAAGGCAGCAACTCTCCAAACGGGGCGCCGGAGGTTTGGAGACCTGCGCAGGTCTCCAAACCTCCGGCGCCCTGTTTGCCGACCCGTGTCCTAGATGATGACTCATACACAACAACCCAGGTTCCACCATAACTCCTTTTCCCCCTCCCCTCACCATGCTCTTTTCATGTAAGCAATCCCCTGTACCTAAAGCACGAAACATTTGCTTTTATATAACTAATTTCCCAATATAAAGCACCTACAAAGCTGCTTGCACATAAACAAAGATGATTACAAAGTATCACTACTAATATCAATATTACTAACATCAACCTTAAGCATAATAAAATCCCTTCAGTTCTTAAAGGGGGACATAAATATTTACAGAGTTCAAAATAACCATTTAAATGTCTATTTTTTGTCATTATTGTAGATGAATATTATTTAATATGTTAGCTGGAAATGTGTAAGAAGCAGACGGAAAGAGTGTAACCTCATAGTACCTCAGCCAATGGGGAAAGAGGAGGGATGTGCAGCTGGGCAAGGGTTCTATAAAGAAGCCCATATTTTGGGTTAGAACTTTGAAGAGAACCAAGCTTTGAAAGCTTCTCTTCCGCTTATTGCAATAAACACAACAAAAAGGCCTTCACTTTGTCTTGGCTGGTTATTGGTCAGGTGAGATTGCTTCTGGTCATGAAGGAAAGTAAAGACGAAGTGTACAAAGGTAATTGTTTAAGCAAACATAGTCTTGTCCTTAAGGTAGATGTTGATTGGGATAGCCATATCATCTGTGAAACTACACATACTTCATGTAATTTTCTTTTGTAAACTGTTGTCTGATAAGAATGTGCAGGATGTAACCATATAAGGAACAATGTATAACAATGTATAACTAGGAATTAGGTAAAGGTAAAGGTTCCCCCGCACATGCATGCTAGTCATTTCCAACTCTAGGGGCCAGTGCTCATCTCCGTTTCAAAGCCGAAGAGCCAGCGCTTGTCCAAGGACGTCTCCGTGGTCATGTGGCCGGCATGACTAGACACCAAAGGCGCACAGAACGCTGTTACCTTCCCACCGTAGTGGTCCCTATTTTCCTACTTGCATTTTTACGTGCTTTCGAACTGCTAGGTTGGCAGAAGCTGGGACGAGTAACAGACGCTCACTCTGTTACGCGGCACTCGGGATTCGACCCGCCAAACTGCTGACCTTCAGATCAACAAGCTCAGCGTCCTAACCCACTGAGCCACCATGTCCCTAACTAGGAATTAGAGGTGCATAAATATGTCTGTTCATGAGCCCTTCAGGGTTCAGACGCTTTGCTTTAAGCCTTCTGAACCTGCGTAATAAACCTTTCCTTTCCTGAAGAGCTTGCGTCTCTTCTTTCTACAACAGACATGTCAAACACAAGGCCCGGGGGCCAGATCCGGCCCATGAAGTGGTTTCATGCGGCCCACGACACCATCCTGGAAACAGTGAGGGAACAGCCCCCACTGCCTTGGCCCTGGCCCAGAGACCCTCCTTCTGCCAGAGACCCTCAGATCTGTCCCACTCCTGCCCAGGCCCCCATAGGCACCCTTGATGCAAATGATGTAGAGCTGGCCACGCCCACCCAGTAGGCCATACGCACTCTAGACATGCCCACCCAGTAGGCCACGCCCACCCTGGCTACACCCACCCGGCCCCCTGAGGGCAACCGCAATGCTGATGCGGCACTCAATGAAATTGAGTTTGACACCCCTGTTGTACAACAAAAGTAGCCAGGAACACATAACAGCCTTATCTGGTGAAACGTTGAGGTTTGTGGAAACATGGGTTGAGGGCACACCTAAAGGGCGTGAAGGTAGGCCCTATCTGGTGAGCTGATAGATCGAGGTTCATCAAAAGTGGCTCCTCCTCTCTCCGAAGGCACCAGCAACAGGGATATGCTTATGGTAATTGTGACGAGTGCGGGGTTGACCAGGAGCAGCACGCCCGCCTGTTGCAGCCGGTAACGCCCCGTACAAATCTCACGAGACAAAAAAACAACAACAACTCGAGCGCAGTTTTCTAATAATATATCTCTGGAAATTCTCAGTCACTCTAGTCACGCTTCTCCCAAAGGTGCTTTTCCAAAAGAAGCTGAGAAGCTTCTTGGTTGAGAAGCAAAACGTTTTCAAAGAAAAAAGCCCAAGAAAGTCTAGTTGCCTTTTGGAAAAACACTTTTAAAACAACCGCTGCTCTAGCAACCGTACGTAAAACCCACTTCCCACTCGATCGCGCCCAGATGCCTGAGTTTTAAAAAACGAGACACAGCAGTCCCCGCCTCTAAAGGTGGGACTTCCGGGTCGGTTTAAGCTTATCGGTCATGACGACAGAGTGTCAACATGTAAGATGGCGGCTCATCACCGGCAGACTACGGCGGGGCGGCGGAAAGTGCAGGTGAAGGAGGCGAAAGGGGCCTTTGGTCAAGAGGGGAAACTGAAGCGATGGCGGGGGAGGCTCGTGAAAATCGTGATGTTCGAGTTACGCTGTGTGAGGAGACGAATGAGCGAGCGGCGTGATGGTTTGGCGGGAAGAGCAAGGGGCGAAGGGCCGGATGGTCCCGATTGTAGCCAGCCTTCTTCACCTCGTTTCCATCTGTGGAGCCTTGCCTTGTATCATCTCTCGGCTCTGCGTGCCCCACCCTAGGTCCGGAGGGCGTCAGGTTGAAAGCGGATCGGCGTTTTGTGCTGCTTGGAGGTGTAAGGTTTTCTACCATGTCGTGTTGCCAGGCAATAAGAGTGGCGTTTTTTTCCCTGGCCCCAAACTAACTAAACCAACAAACTAAAGCAACTCCGAAGCCCTTTCACCTCCGAACTGGGTGGACCACTGCCTAGAATCCATTGGAGTTGGGTGGCTAAATTTCAAATTAATACATAATTTCACAGGTTTAATATGAGAGATGGGGGGGTAGTTTCAAGTAAGGACTTGCTTGAAATCTCCATTCTGCCGTGAAACTCAGTGAGGGACCTGGTGCTCTTACACTTTCTAGCTTAGCCTACCTTACAGAAGATAGTGGAATATTGATAAGGTGTCTTCACCTGCAGTCCTGAGTCTTGTTGCAGTGTACTATGTGTTTTTGCAGTGGAGAACTTTGCTGAAAAATAGCAAAATCTGGCAGGGATATGATTAACTTGGAATAGGTTTCTCTCTCTGGTCACATTTTGTTCAAGCCATTAGTGACAACTTTATTAAATTTATATGCTGCCCATCTCGCTTAGAGGCTCAGTAACTAGCTTTCCACTCCTGCAGGCACTATCCTAAACCACTCCCAATGCTGTTTAAGTGATTGTCTTAGAACTTGATAGTATCAGTTATCAGTTTTTCCAATTCCCTATCCTGTCAGAGTCCTTACCAGCCCTGGTTCCACAAATGATAAATGATGGTCAACAAGGTAGTAGGAATGTTCTGACCAGTATTTATTGGTGGCAAATAACAGCAAATAAAGTCAGCACTGGGAGTGACTTGCTCCCAGTGCCTTATATACAGGCAATCCCATTAGCTCCACCCCGCATCCAACCAGCCAGCATCCGGCGCCCATCCCTAAAACCACCATTGATGGCCTCCGCCTACCCCCTCCAGCATTGTCTCCAGCAGTCCAGCATGCAGCCAGGAGCCTCAGCTGTTCGGCGGCCAGAGAGAGAGCAGTCAGCATGCAGCCGGGAGCCACAGCTGCTTGGCGGTCAGGCGGAGGGATTCCCGGGCATAGGGGGATTCCCTGGCGTGTAGGAGACACATGCGATTAATCGCCCGCTGTGGCAGATAGTTTAGCCAACCCCCCCTCCCGGCTTCCTGAGATACTGTCAGTGGAACCTCCTCACCAGTCGACGAGCCTGAACATCTGCTTCCCCCACCCATGAGGCCTCTTTGACAGGGTATCCCTTCCACTGCACCAGGTACTGCAACCAGCCCTGCCGGAGCCAGGAGTCCAGTATCTCGTGCACCTCATAATGGTCCCCCCGTAACGGGCCCCAGGGCTTTTGTTACAGACCTCAAGGGGGTCCCCTCTACCGATTTCAGCAGGCTGAAATGGAAGACCGGATGTATCTTCCCCAGGAACCATACGGCTACCGGGTTGATGATCTGTGTGATCTGGAATGGCCCTAGATATTTCGGTCCCAGCTTTTTGCATGGCACCCTCAAGCAGAGGTACTTGGTTGATAAATATACCATGTCCCCCACCCGAGAAGGTTTTTGGGGCATCCTTTTCTTGTCTGCCTGCACCTTTGCGGCCTCCGCTCGTACTAAGGCCCTCTTCACGTCCCCCCAAACCCCCCTAATGTGGGCTATCCAGTCCTGGGGTTGACGGGGAGGGGTTCCGCTGCAAACACTCGGGGATCAGGATAAAGTCTAGATCATGTGCCACCCGGAAGGGGGTAAAACCAGTACTGCTGTGCACTGCATTATTGTATGCCACTTCTGCAAATGGTAACATGTCAGCCCAGTCGTTCTGCTGATAGACGTAGCACCGTAGATATCGCTCCACCATTGTGTTGGCCCATTCTGATGCCCCATTGGTACTGGGGTGGTACGCTGAGCTGAATCCCTGAGATGACCCGATGGAATGGATGAACTCACGCCAGAAGCAGGCTGTAAATTTCACCCCCCAATCCGAGATTATCTGCCGGGGCACTCTGTGCAGGCAATATACCTGCGTGATGAACATCTTAGTGAGTTTCCGTGCAGATGGTAACCCCTTACATGGTACAAAATGGGCCTGCTTGGAGAAAAGGTCGACTACCGTCCAGATCACTGTGTAACCACGGCTCTCCAGCAGTTTCACGACAAAAGTCCATCGCTATCTCCTCCCATGGTCGTGTTGGATCCGTCACCTTCTGCAGCAGTCTTGGTGGCCTCCCAGTACGAGGCTTTGCAGTGGCACACACAGGGCAGCCCCATATGTAGGCTTCAATATCCGTCTTCATCTGGGGCCACCAGAATTGGCGTCTCGCTAGGTGCAGGGTCTTGAGGAATCCGAAGTGTCCTGCCTGCTTTACATCATGGCATCTTTCCAATGCCCTTATCCTATCACCCTTCCACGCCAGTCCATCCCTTTTTGTTAGCAGGGCTTGGTGGTCCCACAGCCAGGGATCGTCCTGGGTGGCCTTCTGCAGTTTACCAGGTTGCTGGGTGGGTGGCGTGCAACCACTTGCGCCACCGCTTGCCTGAAGGGAGGCATAATGGCTTGTACTACCACCTCCTGCTTGCTCTTATATTGGGGCATGCGTGACAGTGCATCTGCCAGAAAGTTTTTTCCCCCTGATACAATAACCGAAAGCAGAAGCGCTGAAAGTATTGCACCCACCGTGTTTTGGGGACAGGCGCCATGGTGTCTGCAAAGCCTCCAGGTTTTTGTGATCCATCCACACCTGAAACAGTTCCTTTGCACCCTCCAGGAAATGTCACCACATCGCCGATGCCCACCGTACGGCGAACGCCTCCTTCTCCCATATTGCCCATGCTTATTCTGTATCTGTTAGCTTATGGGAGGTGTAGGCACAGGGCTGTAACGTCCCTTGGCTGTTCCTCTGGAGTAACACTGCTTCCACCGCAACGTTGCTGGCGGCTTGTACAATAAACGGCAAGTCAGGATTCGGATGCAGTAGAATCAGCTCCTTAGCAAAGAGGGCCTTCAGGTCCTCAAAAGCCTTTTGGCAAGCCAACGACCATGCCAGAGGTTGACTGGGGCGTGGCTTGGCTGTTGCTTGTCAGGTACGGAGCAGGTCCATTAGGGGTAAGGCGACGACAGCAAAGGAGGGGATGAACTGGTAAAAATTGGCAAACCCCAAGAAGCTTTGCAGCTGACGGCAGGTTCTTGGGGCCTGCCACTCCAGTACAGCCCTGACTTTACTTGAGTCCATCTTCACCCCCTCCCCCGATATTCGGTACCCTAGGTAATCCAACCGGGTTTGGTGGAACTCACACTTGGACAGCTTCACATATAGTTGGGCCCTCAGCAGTTTTTCCAACACCTGTTGTACTAGTCGGATGTGGTCTGCCTTGTTGGAGGAGTAGATCAGGATGTCCAAATACACAAGCACCCCGTGGTACAGGTGTTCATGCAAAACCTCGTTAATGAGTTGCATGAATACCACAGGGGCTCCCTGCAAACCAAATGGCATGACTCAAAACTGGTAGCTGCCTAATGGACAGTTGAACGCTGTCTTGCACTTGTCTCCTTTTTTGATTCGGACTCTGTAATACGCTTTCCTAAGGTCGAGTTTTGTAAACACTTTCCCCTTGGCCAGATGGGCCAATAGGTCCTTCATCAAAGGTAAGGGGTACATGTTCTTGACATAAACCCCGTTGATGCCGCAAAAGTCTACACACAGGCGTAGGGATCCACCCTTCTTCTCCTTGAAGACCACTGGAGCTGCAATGTGTGATCTTGCCGGTTGGATGAAACCCCTTGCCACGTTCTTATCAATATATTGTCTCAGTTCCTTCATCTCCTTAGGTGTCATGGCATACATCCGGAGCTTCAGCAGTTTGGCCCCCGGCAGGATGTCGATGGCACAATTGGCCGGTGAGGAGGTAGTGCATCACATTCATGCTCGCTGTACCTCAGCAAGGTCGGCGTACACCTCCAGGAAGGGGACCTTCCCCCTCATGCCCTCCTGTTCTATGAGTGCTTCCCTGGCTCTCTCTCCGCCTTTGTTTGCTTGTTCCTGGGCAGGCGGTCGGGGGCCAACACCAATCCGTAGCTTACGGTAGCCCCCTTCCCACCAAATCATGGGACCCCACTTGTCTAGCCATGCTAGCCCCAAAATAACAGCCTCAGTCATGGAGGGGACCACGATGAATCGGAGGACTTCCCAATGGGCCCCCCATCTCTAGCCTTACTGGCTCTGTTATAAGGGTAGCCAGTGCCCCTCCCAGGAGGGAACCATCCACCTGCTCAAAACGAACGGATTTGGCCAGCTGCGTTACTTGATCCCTACCTCCGCCAGTACGAATTTGCTGATCAGGTAATGGGTGCAACCGGAATCTATCAGGTCCCTGTACTTCCCATGACGCCCTGTTTGTGGACTCGTCAAGACGATGGGGATGACAAATGGTCGTATGTGTTCACTCACCATCGGATCCTCCGTCACCTCGTCCTCGCTGTCATGGGCCACCAGTTGGTATTGCATGGCAGTAGTCGCCTCCTCCGGGATACCCCTTCGAGGGATGGACTCCTCCGCCTGATGCGCTGCCTGCAGCTTCTCTGGGATCCGCTTGGGTGTGCCCCCGGACTTCCCTTGGGGCCCCTGGTTGATGGGGACTGGGCACTCTGCTACCCGATGTCCCAGCTGGTTGCAACGAAAACATCTAATCGACGGTCAGGGTTTGACCCCAGGGGAACCCAGCCCAGGACCCTGGGCCCTTCGTCCATCATCCCTTGCTTTCTCCATAGTCTTATGCAACACTGGTGGACCCTCCCCCTTTGCCTGGAATTCCTGCAGGCCTGCGTCTAGGTCCACCACCACACGAAACCAGTCCTGTAGCCGACTTGGGGTGCCTCGGAAGACACATGCCTGGCGCAGGTCTCGGTCCAAACCAGCCCGGAAGTGGTGGATCAGGAAACGTTCAGGCTACGACTGTAGCCTACCGGCCACTCTCCGGAACTCACGCACATACTTGACTGCGGACTGGCCCTGCTGCTTCAGCGCCAGCAGTTCCCCTTCGGCCTGTTGGGTGCGTGAGACGTCTTCAAAACGGGACCGCAGTGTGTCCAGAAATAACCGGCATCAGCCAGCTCTCTGTGTGGTGGCTATATAGATCCGCTGCCCATTCCACGGCTTCGCCTTGTAGCCCTGCTGTTATTGCCACCACCAATGCCCACTGGGATGGGTAAAAGCGGGCATATTGGTGCACATGGCTAATAACCTGGCAGAGAAACATGGCCAACCGATCCGGGTCTCTATCAAAGGTCGCCTTCAACGGTGGAGGGCCCCAGGCCATCCCTTGACCCCATGGCCCCCAAGTGCCAACCCGGACCGTGCAGCGCATCCATCGCAGGTGTAGAACGCCGGGCCGAGGATCCATCAGCTGGGACTGGTTGCCTGGTAGGGGCTCTGCCTGGAGCCATCAGTGACCTGCCGTCCCATGGTGGCTGTGATTGTCCTGTCTGTATGCCCTGGTTAGGGGCCCCTGCCACCGAGGTGTGAGGAGTGTGGCTGGCCCCTACCTTCAACCTTGGGCTAGCCAATTGGAACCAGGTTGGCCCTGCCTGGGTTGGCTGTATCAGCATCCAGGCAGCGCTGGGGTCCCCACCTGCCTCCTCTGCTCACAGCTCGGCGGATGCCTTAGTGGAAGCCGGGGAAAGGATGGCCACAGAGGCACTTGACCGAGTTGTACCCTTGCGGCCCCTGAACCGGTGCAGATCCCAGTGGGCTCCGTGGTTTTCCGCGGAGCTCCGGGAGATGAAGCGTCAGAGACGGGGCCTAGCGAGCTGTTGGAGATCCAGCCGATCTGAATCCGACCGATTGCGACTAAGAACCCATATTAGGTCTTATCTCGCAGCGATAAGGGTGGTGAGGTCTAATCACTTCGCTACCCTTATCGCGTCCGCAGATAATCACCTGGCCGCCCTGTTTAGGGTTACCCGCTCCCTTTTAATCAGGAGGTGAGGGAGGAACCCTTGCAGGGACGTGCCGAGGAGTTTAGTCAACATCTGTCGGACAAAATCGCTCGGATTCGGACCGGTTTGGACTCTGACTGGGCAGAGTCTGACGATCAGGACACGGGTGGTCTTGTCAATGTTATCTGGGAAGAGTTCGATCCTGTGACTCTGGAGGAAGTGGACAGGATTATGGGGAGGCTGAGCTCCACCACGTGTTTATTGGACCCGTGCCCCTCCTGGCTGGTTTATGCGGCCCGGGAGGGGACATGAGGCTGGTTCCAGGTGGTTATATCTGCATCTTTGTGTGAGGGTAGTTTCCCCGCCGTCTTGAAGGAGGCGGTGGTGAGACCTCTCCTCAAGAAGCCTGCTTTGGACCCAGCTGTGTTAAATAACTTTCGTCCGGTCTCCAACCTTCGCTTTCTTGCGAAGGTTGTTGAGAGCGTGGTGGCGCTTCAGCTCCCTCTGGTTCTGGATAAAGCGGATTATCTAAACCCGTACCAATCAGGCTTCAGGCCCGGGTACAGCACGGAGACAGCATTGGTCGCTCTGGTGAATGATCTCTGGAGGGCTCGGGACGGGATATTCCTCTGTCTTAGTCCTATTAGACCTCTCAGCGGCTTTCGATACCATCGGCCATGGTATCCTGCTGCGGCGTCTCAGGGGATTGGGAGTGGGAGGCACGGTTTTTCAGTGGTTTTCCTATCTCCTGGGACACTCACAGTCAGTGTTGGCAGGGGGACAGAGGTCGACCTCGAGGCCTCTCGCTTGTGGAGTTCCTCAGGGGTCGGTCCTCTCGCCTCTCCTGTTCAACATCTATATGAAACCGTTGGCTGAGATCATTCATGGTTTTGGAGTTGGGTATCATCTGTATGCTGATGATACCCAGCTTTTCATTTCGACCCCAAACCACCCCAGTGATGCCCTCGACGTGATGTCCCGTTGCCTGGAGGCGGTTCGGGTCTGGATGGGGAGGAACAGGCTTCGACTCAACCCTGACAAGACTGAGTGGCTGTGCGTACTGGCATCTCGGGATATTCAGAATATTCCATCTCTTTCTATGGGGGGTGAGTTATTACCCCCTGTAGATAGGGCTCGCAACTTGGGAGTCCTCCTAGATTCACAGCTTTCTTTAGAAGACCATATAGTAAATGTGACTAGGGGGCCTTCGCCCAGGTTCGCCTGGTGCGCCAGTTGCGGTCCTATCTAGACAGGGATGCCTTGCGTACGGTCACTCATGCGCTCGTAACCTCTCGTTTGGACTACTGTAACGCTCTCTACATGGGGCTGCCCTTGAGGACCACTCGGAGGCTCCAACTGGTACAGAATGCAGCCGCGAGAGTTGTGTTGGGAGCTTCCCGATACTCCCATGTTACACCCCTGCTCCGCGAGCTGCATTGGCTCCCAGTTGTCTTCCGGGTGAGATTCAAGGTGCTGGTAATGACTTACAAAGCCCTTCATGGCATGGGTCCGGAATACCTTAGGGAGCACCTGCAGCCGGCATCAACCTCCCTCTGCCCAGTGTGCTCCCACAGAGAGGGCCTCCTCAGGGTGCCACCGGTCAAAGAATGTCGACTGGTGGCCCCCAGGGGGAGGGCGTTCTCTGTGGGCGCGCCGGATTTATGGAACCATCTTCCGGTTGAGCTCCGGATGGCGCCCGACCTTCGCTCCTTCTGGCGCGATCTAAAGACCTACCTGTTCGAACAAGCCGGCCTGGCCTGATGGGTGATGGGTTTGGGTTTTATTGCTTTTTATGTATTTTAACTTATTGTCATAGTTTTTGGGCATCTTGTTTAATCTCTTTTAATTTTTGTATTCTGTCTTTTAACATGTATTGCCCTGTTCACCGCCCTGAGTCCTTCGGGAGAAGGGCGGTATACAAATAAAATTATTATTATTATTATTATTATTATTATTATTATTATTATTATTATTATTATTATTATTATTATTATTATCTGTGGCCACAAAGCTGTCTCGGATCCCACCTCCACCCTTGGCCATAGGGTGGGGGATCCTGAACCCCAGCCTCACCAAACCAGTCTCTTGCGCATCCAGTGTGTATTGTCTGGGAGCCGTGGAATAACTTCAATCGTCGTTGTCATCCTCAGTCAAACGCCTCTCTCTCCACTCCATCATGGGGCCTACCCCACCCGGTGGTTTTCCCAGGTCAGTAGCCAAACCGGTAAGAGCTGAACTGTGCCACTATTCCCCTGAGGCCCCTGCATCCTGTGCCACCCCTGCAGATGTCTGGGTATTGCTCACCAGACCTGCAGGTTGAGCCTCAAGCACTTTGGGCCGCGCCACTGGTTCATCACCTCCATTTCCCTCAGCAGGACTCGGTGCTGCCACCTCAGCTGTCTCTCCTCCATCACCCAGAGGTGCCACTTCCTGTGTCCCTTCAGCCATTCCCTAAAGAAGCACAAGGGTAATGGGGAGGAATAAATAAAGCAGTGCTGACTTTTCTGTCAGAGTCCTTACCAGCCCTGGTTCCACAAATGATAAATGATGGTCAACAAGGTAGCTGGCTAGGCAGGAACATTCTGACCAGTGTTTATTGACGGCAAATAACAGCAAATAAAGTCAGCACTGTGAGTGACTTGTTCCCAGTGCCTTATATACAAGCAATCCCCTTAGCTCCACCCCCCCATCCAACCAGCCAGCATCTGGCGCCCGTCCCTAAAACCAGCATTGCTGGCCTCCGCCCCCCCACTCCCCCAACATTGTCTCCAGCAGTCCAGCATGTAGCCAGGAGCCTCAGCTGTTTGGCGGGAGAGAGAGCAGTCAGCATGCAGCCAGGAGCCTCGGGCAAAGGGGTATTCCCTGGTTGTCAGGCAATGACATCAGCAGCTTTCCGTCCAACTGCGGGCTCCCTCAGCTGTCTCCTTTTCCTTTCCCTGAAGTGGCAAGCCCATGGGACTTGACACACTCTTCCTTGCAAAAGTGCTTCAAATCTGAGAGATTACAAGGGCATCTCCTGTGCACAGCCCTCGTCAGGTCACCCGACAGATTTTCAATTGGATTCAGGTCCAGGCTCGATGGGCCATTCCAAAACTTTGAATCTTCTTCTGGTAAAGCCATTCTTTTGTTGATTTGGAGGTATGCTTTGGATGGTTGTGTTGAAAGGTGAAATTTCTTTTCATCTTCAGCATTTTAGCATAGGCCTGAAGGTTTTCTGCCAAAACTGACTGATACTTGGAACTGTTCCTAATTCCCTTCACCTTAACTAAAGCCCCAGTTCCAGCTGAAGAAAAGCAGCACCAAAGCATAATGCTGTCACCACCAAGCTTCACTGTGGGTATGGTGTACTTTTGGTGATGTGTAGTGTTTTTTGTGCCATACTTTTTGGAATTATGCCCAAAAAGCTCAACCTTGGTCTCATCAGACCATAACACTTTTTCCCACATGCTTTTGTCAGACATGATGTAGGTCTTTGCAAAATGAGCCCAGCTTGTGTGTTTTTCTTTGTAGGAAAAGGCTTCCATCTTGCCACTCTACCCCACAGCCCAGACATACGAATACAGGAGATTGTTGTCACATGTACTGTAGTACACAACCAGTACTTGGCCAGAAATTCCTGCAGCTCCTTTAAATGTTCCTGTAGGCCTCTTGGCTGCCTTTGAGACCAGTTTTGTTGTTTCATCAATTTTGGAGGGACATCCAGTTCTTGGTAATGTCACTGCTGTGCCATACTTTATCCACTTGTTGATGACTGTCTTCACTGTGTTCCATGGTATATCCCAGGCATGTCCAAAGTCTGGCCCGCGGGCCATTTGCAGCCCGGGGGGGCGGTTTAATACGGCCCTCTAACAGCCCTCCCTGCTCTGTGTAAATGCGGCCCTCCCTTCTGATTGAGGGTGGCAAGCAGAAGACTGTCTGCCACAGGAGGGAGGGCAGTGAGAGGGTGTTTCTGAGCAGCATATGGAGTCTCGGGTGCTGCCAGATCCCCTCCTTCTTCTCCCCCTTCTCTCTCTCTCTCTCTGTGTGTGTCTGTGTGTGTTGGACCTGCGGGGAACAGCTGGTAGGGAGGCTGGTAGGGAGGCGGCAGTCTGGCATTTCCCCCCCTCTCATTTGTATGTGTGTGTGTGTGTGTGTTGGACCCGCGGGGAACGGCTGGTAGGGAGGCAGCAGTCCGGCATTTTTCCCCCTCTCGTTTGTGTGTGTGTGTGTGTGTGTGTGTGTCTCGGACCTGCGGGGAACGGCTGGTAGAGGTGGTGGCAGTCTGGTGTTTGCATCTCTCTATGGGCCCGACACACACACAC
This sequence comes from Daboia siamensis, assembly GCA_024449315.1. NCBI lineage: Eukaryota > Metazoa > Chordata > Lepidosauria > Squamata > Viperidae > Daboia > Daboia siamensis. The sequence continues at coordinate 138,883 of JAKJMR010016574.1, read as the reverse complement.
AGGAGGGGGGGAACGCCGGACGGCCACCTCTACCAGCTGTTCCCCACAGGTCTGACAGACACACACAGGAAGGAGGTAAACAACGCCGGACCACCGCCTCCCTAACAAACCTCTTCTGCGTGCAGAGAAATGCCCATTCCCTCTTCTGAGCCATCCCAGTTGCTTGCATTGCGGAAGGCAATCATTTGGAACGAAGACACAAGATTCAGCGTTTCTCCACCCGCGCTGATCTCGCCCTCCTTACAGTCTCCCTCTCTTTGTTTCAGTTTGCTTTCTGCATTTGGGATGAAGACTCGAGAGAGGGAGACTGTAAGGAGTGCGAGATCAGCGCGGCCTGAGAAACGCCCAAACTCAAGTCTTTGTCCCAAATACTTGCCTTCTGCAACGCAAGCAACTGGGATGGCTCAGCAGAGGGAATGGGCGTTTCTCCCCAAGCGCTGATCAGCGAGCGCAGAGAAACGCGGATTCCCTGTGCGCCCTTTCAAGATATGGAGGTGCTCCAGGGAAGTAACTGGGATGGCTCAGCAGAGGGAATGGGCATTTCTCCGCATGCGCTGATCAGCGGGCGCGGAGAAACGCCGAACCTCGAGTCTTCATCCCAAATGTAGAAAGCAAACTGAAACAAAGAGAGGGAGATTGTAAGGAGCGCGAGATCAGCGCGGGCTGAGAAATGCCGATCTCGTGTTCAGATTGTTGGGGGCAATCTCGCTCCAGCGTCTCAGCGAGCACACTGGGCCGCCCCGCTCCTTGGGGCTCGCTGCTGCCATAGGGGCCGGCTCGGGGATTTGTTTCTGCAGGTTAAATCGGAACCAAGCAGCAAGTGAAAAAGTTAGCAGCAGTAGCGGGAGTGGTTTTAATTGCCAAGCATCCCCATGGAAGTCAATGGAGGCACCGCGGCTGGCCTTTTGAGTTGGTGAGTGAATGAGAGCGAGAGAGAAACGTTTTTTGAGCAGTGTGAGTGAATGAGAGCATGAAAGAGGCTTTTTGGAGCAAGAGTGAGGGAATGAGAGAGCGAGAGAGAAGATTTTGCAAACAAAACATGAGTGAATGAGACCGAGAGATAAACTTTTCCAAGCAAAGGTGAGTGAATGAGAGCGGAGGGGGCAGGGTGCCTGTATGTCTCCCCTTAGGCTCCACTGTTCTGTCAAGCCTCTTGTTTTGCACATAAAATACATTGTGAAAACTCAGCTGTCAGTTGATCTTAATGTTATAAAATGAAAAGTATGCCATTTGCAATTAACTTGGCATAAAATAATTCATTTGCATTTAATTGTAATTGTTCAAAGAATGTTCGGAAAAATGTTCGGCCCTCCAGCATGTTCACTTCATCCAATCTGGCCCTCTTTGAAAAAAGTTTGGACACCCCTGGTATATCCAATGCCTGGAAATTGTTTTGTACCCTTCTCCTGGCTGATACCTTCCAACAATGAAATCCCTTTGATGCTTTGTAACCTCTTTGCAGACCATGGCTTTTGCTGTCAGAGGCAACTTGAGTTTTTTTAATTCCCCCCCCCCCCCAAAAAGATTTCAGTTGGTTTTTCAGTTGAATTGTACAGCTTATATGTTTATATTAAAGATGGGAAAAAATCTGAATTTATTTTAATCTGATTTTTTTACATCTCAAAAACCTGGCATTTTAACCAGTGTGTAGACTTTTTATATCCACTGTATAATGGTAATTCTCACATTTTTTCTGGAGCTTTAGGCTTTTCTTTCATTATAGCTTTCCATATTGGGATACCTTTATTATTTATATCACTCTGCCTAGAGGACCAGAGGAATGAATGCTAATAGAAATATTGCCCAAAGTAGGGCTATTAATCAGTGTAATTACACAGTTGGATAGGGCAGATTAGGCATTCAAGTCTAACCCTATGATCAGTGTGGAAATTAAAGTATTCATGATGTAGAATCAGTGATCAGCATGCTTGAGGAAATGGCTAAGTTTGCAGAAGTACAGCAAACATTGTTTAAAAAAATGTCTCCCCATGCCCTCTAGTGAGGATAGCCTAATAAGTCTAGAATATGTTGAAGAAAGAAACTGGTCTGAGCAGAAAATAAAGTGAAAGGAACTGCTTCTAGTTTCTACAGTTACTATTCCTGCAATACATTGCAGGAATAATAGGTGTAGAAATAATAACTGCACCATTGTATTATGCCCTATTTGAGAGTGCCCTCAGTTTCTAGTTCATTGGACAGAATGTGTTACTCCAGTTCTTTTTCATATCCATTAGGTTCCTGTCACCAAGACCAAGAGGACACTTTTTGACATGCTGATTTTGTTCTCAGAACACTGAAAGAAATCTAATAGCTTGTCTCCATATTATGTAATATACTATTGTGTTCATAATTATAGCTACAAAACAAAACAGCTACATTTATCAATCAATCAGGTCTTAGATTTAAGAAATCAGGTGAAATTGTGAAATATCTCATATTTCTTGTAGTTATTATAGACATTAATGAACTGAGTGCTGTCATGTAATAAGACTACACTGTCCCCCCACACAAGGGGCCTGTATATGTAGACTGGGGATGGGACAAACATCCCAGTAATTGTAGAAGTCTTTATTTTTTAAAAAATGATAGTTGAACTAAAATTCCTTTGTGAACAAGGAATGCTAATTATAGTTTGGGAATTAGCATGAAAACATGGATTAAAAGAGGGGTAAGATGGAGTATGTAGGAACAGTTCCTCTTTGTTGCAGAGGGTTGTTTTCCAGAGATTGTACACCTGTTACAATGTGAGAAGTTCAGGTCAGAAAAATGCACATGGGCAATGAAAGCTCTTAGAGCAGGGGTCTGAGGAATTCTGGGAGTTGAAGTCCACAAGTCTTAAAGTTGCCAAGTTTGAAGACCCCTGTCTTAGAGGTTGTATTTCAAGCAGGTGAAGATTCTCCCATCATTAAACCATCTGTGGATCATGTGGGCTTGATGAAACACCATGGGCTTTATTTAGAATAAACTTGGCATGGGCATTTATCATAGATGCACAACATGGAAGGTGCATCTTAATTATTGTTCCTGCTGGTGTACTTTCTATTATAGGTGTGGGAAGTCATCTCCCCAGAGAAGAAAATATTAAAAGGGCAGGAAAATACATTTCCTAAAAAGAAGTTAAAAGGCAGAAAAGCATGCCCAGGTTTTCTTAATAGCCCCAAGTCTCCCTCCCCCAAGCAGAAACCAACTCTATAGAAATGCAGATGTAACCATTCAGGAAGGTTGAAGCTAAGAAGACTTCTGAAGTCTACATACCCCAGCCCCAGGGAGGTGGGCTTGGACAGACAACCAGCAAGAATCCTAGAGTGGTACACCTAGGCTCAGGACAGAATACATGACAAAGGAAATACAAAGCTTGAAACAGGAAATAACTCCAAACAATAGAGTCCAAGGGGTATAAAAACCCACTACCCACATGTGCTCAGCCCTTCTTTTCCCGTTGGATCCATCTTTCTGTCTGCCTTTCCTCTGCAATAAACTACAACCTTCTTCCCAAAGCAGTTGCCATGTTTATTCTCCGCTTGGAGGAACCATGATGGAGACTTTTCTTCCTACATAGGTTTAAAAAAATAAATCAAGGCCAAGTTATAAAACAAAACTTCAGTTTCTGTGCTTGGAACAATCTGGAACGCTTGAAACAATACAGCTTAAAATGGTCAAATTTCATTTTGTTGTTTTGTTTCCCTGCTGGACCATGCTAAGAAGATTAAGCATGATCAAAGGGGAATGGAACATTTCCAAATTATTGTGATGTCTCTCCAGACTCCTCCCCAGAAATCAACTCAGTGAACAATGAGTGCATTCCTGGCACATCAGGAGCTGAATTGATTGATGGCTCTGAAGGGCCGGAAGAGATTTGGAGGCTTCAGCTGGGGAAAATTTGCAGTGGCAGCCAGCCAGCAAAGAGTAGGAGGAACTGCCTTCTGCACTTGATCTGAGAATACATAGGGCAGAGAAAAGGCAGGAGCAGCTGAGGTCAGCCAGACTACTTGAGAGGAGAGGGCCCTACCAGTCTTGATGGGCTGCACCAGAAAGCTGGCTGTTTATCATAGCAGACAGATGGAGGCATTGCTGTGTTTGTTTTCTAACTGTATGTTTTTGGTTGTTGTGTTTCCTGCTTCACTCTGGATTGCCACCATGTTTGGTATTGATTTGTGCCTTGTAGACTCTAGACTTTTCTAGCCTCCTGAGCTTTCTGGTGTGTTGATTTAAGTTTGGTGGAGTTATTTTGTTTGAAGCAACTTTCAGTTGCTTTGTGGCCATTGCTCTGTGGACTAAACTTGGCCTGCTCATGGCTGAACTTAATTAGGACAGTTCTAAGTTTTGGTGAAGGGAATTGCTGGGGAATATTAATGAACACACTAAACCACAGTTACATGTGTGAGTGAGTGGGGCAGCACAATTATCTGCAATATTCCTTTCCTGAATTTGTGAGTTTTGTACATTCCTAATATATCAGTTGTTTAGGTATTCATTTTTTTAATGAAAGTGAGGTATTGTTAAGCATGAGGCACTCGACCAAGTTGTACCCATGCGGCCCCTGACCCGGTGCAGATCCCAGTGGGCTCCGATGAAGCGTCGGAGCTGTTGGAGGTCCAGCCAGTCTGAATCCGACCGATCGCGATTAAGATCCTTTACGAGGTCTTATCTCACGGCGATGAGGACGGCAAGGTCAAACTACTTTGCTACCCTCATCGCGTCCGCAGATAATCGCCCGGCCGCCCTGTTTAGGGTGACTTGCTCCCTCCTGAATCAGGAGGTGATGGAGGAGCCCTTGCAGGGCTGTGCTGAGGAGTTTAGCCAGCATCTGTCGGACAAAATTGCTCGGATCCAGACTGGTTCGGACTCCGACTGGGCAGAGTCTGACGGTGAGAACATGGGCGGTCTTGTCGATGTCATATGGGAGGAGTTCGATCCTGTGACTCTGGAAGAGGTGGACAGGATTATGGGGAGGCTGAGCTCCACCACGTGTTTATTGGACCCGTGCCCCTCCTGGCTGGTTTATGTGGCTCGGGATGGGACACGAGGCTGGCTTCAGGCAGTGATAACTGCTTCTTTGAGTGAGGGTAGTTTTCCCGCCGCCTTGAAGGAGGCGGTGGTGAGACCTCTCCTCAAGAAGCCTGCCCTGGACCCAGCTGTTTTAAACAACTATCATCCGGTCTCCAACCTTCGCTTTCTTGCGAAGGTTGTTGAGAATGTGGTGGCGCAGCAGCTTCCTTTGTTCCTGGAGGAAGCTGATTACCTAGACCCGTACCAATCGGGCTTCAGGCCCGGGTACAGCACGGAGACGGCATTGGTCGTGTTGGTGAATGATCTCTGGCGGGCTCGGGACCTATTAGACCTCTCAGCGGCTTTTGATACCATCGACCATGGTATCTTACTGCGGCGTCTTCGGGGGTTGGGAGTGGGAGGCACCGTCTTACGGTGGTTCTCCTACCTCTTGGGACGTTTGCAGTCGGTGTTGGCAGGAGGGCAGAGGTCGGCCTCGAGGCCTCTCATTTGTGGAGTTCCTCAGGGGTCGGTCCTCTCGCCTCTCCTGTTCAACATCTATATGAAGCCGCTGGGTGAGATCATTCGTGGTTTTGGAGTTGGGTATCATCAATACGCTGATGATACCCAGCTTTTCATTTCTACCCCAAACCACCCCAGTGATGCCCTCGACGTGATGTCCCGTTGCCTGGAGGCGGTTCGGGTCTGGATGGGGAGGAACAGGCTTCGGCTCAACCCTGACAAGACTGAGTGGCTGTCTGTGCTGGCGTCTCGGGAAATTCAGTCTATGCCATCGTTAACTATGGGGGGTGAGATATTACTCCCCGTAGATAGGGCTCGCAACTTGGGTGTCCTCCTAGACTCACAGCTCTCTTTGGAAGATCATATAGGAGCTGTGACTAGGGGGGCCTTTGCCCAGGTTCGCCTGGTGCGCCAGTTGCGGCCCTATCTGGACCGGGATGCCTTGCGCACAGTCACTCATGCACTCGTGACCTCCCGTTTGGACTACTGCAACGCTCTCTACATGGGGCTGCCCTTGAGGACTACTCGGAGGCTCCAGCTGGTGCAGAATGCAGCCGCGCGAGTGGTGGTGGGGGTTTCCCGATACTCCCATGTAACACCTCTACTCCGCGAGCTGCATTGGCTTCTGGTTGCCCTCCGGGTAAGATTCAAGGTGCTGGTAATAACCTATAAAGCCCTAAATGGCATGGGTCCGGGTTACTTACAGGAGCACCTGCTGCCGGCATCGACTTCCCTTCGTCCAGTGCGCTCCCACAGAGAGGGCCTCCTTAGGGTGCCGTCGGTCAAAGAGTGTCGACTGGAGACCCCCAGGGGGAGGGCGTTCTCTGTGGGCGCGCCAGACCTTTGGAACCGTTTACCGGTCGAGCTTCAGATGGCTCCCGACCTTCGCTCCTTCCGACGTGACCTAAAAACATATCTATTTGAACAAGCCGGCCTGGTCTGATGGGTTTGGGGTATTTTAACATTATTGTATTAATCTTATTGAATTGGGCTGTAGTATTTAATATTTTTTAACTTTTATATATTGTATTTTTATTGTATTGCCCTGTACACCGCCCTGAGTCCTTCGGGAGAAGGGCGGTATAGAAATTAAATAAAATAAATAAAATTAAATAAATAGTTCCTTAATGCTTCTGTTTGATTTATGTCAAATATTTTAGGTTTCTTATGTAATTAGAGATGAGGTGGAGAAATACAATCGCAATGGGGTAAATGCTCTACAGCTAGATCCAGCGTTGAACAGACTTTTTACTGCAGGTCGAGATTCAATCATCAGAATATGGAGTGTAAACCAGCACAAGGTAAGTTAAGCATGGAATGAACTTTACAAATATGTTTTCATTGTTAGGCATATAGTGAAATCAGCTAGTGAAAATTGTTTACATTATTAAAGAATAGGCTTTGGGTTGTAACTGCAAGTGTTACAAACACCTTTTCTCACATTTCAGTATTTTTTTTTTTAGTTTAAGGACTTATCAGATTTTCAAATATCTGGTCTAGTAAAGGAATGGCAAATTTTAGTCTGGGGATGTTAGGTAACCATGATTCAATCATAATGTAGCCTGAGCCCCCTGAGTAATGCCAACCGAAGTTACACTGAAACAAAATATCATTGTCTTCCCTTTTTCGGCTAGTTTTGGCTCCCAATTATTAATCCTCTTACATGGATGGTATGTGATCATATCTTCTGTTATTTTGTAGTTAGCAAGCCCATTCACAAAGAGTGGACTAGAAAAAGTGCAGATGGGCTGGCGGACAGTAAAGATCTCACTTGGCAGGAAAAGTTCAAATAATCACAAGTCTGCATTTTTCTGGATTAATATGTAACTGAAATAATTAAATGATCCTGGACTTATTGGCAAATGACGCACTGACTGCTAACATACCATAGTTCTGAAATATAGATGAACTGCCTCTTGTCATAACAGTCTCAAGAGAATTCTTATGACACAGGATTAGAACTCAAAATGTTGTTTTTAATTCCAGCAAGACCCCTATATAGCATCAATGGAACATCATACAGATTGGGTGAATGATACTGTACTTTGTTGCAATGGCAAAACTTGTAAGTAACCTTTTGAATACTGTATGATGTAACAGAATGACATGGGTCAGGTATCTCAGTGCTTGGTATTTGCATAATCTGCATTCATATGCCCCATTTTAATTTATAGCAGTCATGTAAAATTCCATTTAATATATGATCTTTAATATACTTCTTCACAAACATAATGGAAGCCATTTTCAAGTGATGTTAACATACTAGAAAAATAAAGTTGCAAAAACATTTTAAAATAATGTTGCCAAGTGGCATAAAGCATCAGCAAATAAAATACCCAATGAAAAAGAATCTCTGAAACAACAGAAGTGCTTCCCTGATATTAGCAACACTGAGGTAAAAAAAATCAGATGTTGAATTTCAGAGATAGAGTTCCAAAGGCAGGTTTCCATTAATTAGCTGTTGCATATGTTTTTGAGCAGTTATCAGTAGTAGCAATTCTGTGTTGTAGTGGTAAATTTCTCTTGTTACTTGTCATCAAGACAAATGGTCCATTTTATTTTTATAGTGATATCTGCTTCATCTGATACTACTGTTAAAGTATGGAATGCACATAAGGGGTTTTGCATGTCTACCCTACGAACCCATAAGGTAAAGTAGAAAAATGCAGTAAGTAATACTTGTGGTGCCACATCTGTATCCTGGTACTTATTTCTGTATGTCTCTGTTTTGTTTTAGGATTATGTGAAAGCTTTGGCCTATGCAAAAGACAAAGAACTAGTAGCATCTGCTGGGCTGGACAGACAGATATTCCTCTGGGATGTAAATACACTGACTGCACTGACTGCCTCAAATAACACAGTCACAAGTAAGAATCCAGAAATAAATCCATGCTAGTTTGTGTAAGACATGCTATGATCATAAAATAATTCAATCTAAAATGCAGGGTTTTTTTAGGAGTGATCTTGTGTCCTTCAGGAAAGGACAGCAGGAAGGCCTCTACTGAATTCCTGAAAATTGATGGAAACTTGCAATACATCTTTACATGTAGTCCTCTTGCATTTGTTACCCCTTAATGTTTATGGGGAAGAGCTTCTGTTCCTTCAAAAGTCTGATTGATGCCATTCTCTTTGAACAGAATAAAAATATAGTACAGGTAGTCCTTGAGTTATGACAGTTCACTTAGCGATGGTTCAAAGTTACAACACCCCACCCCAAGTACTTATGACCCAGTCCCAAAGTTATGAATGTTGCAGCACCACAGCAGTCATTTGCCCTTACGACCGACTGCAGAGACACTGCAACATGCCCCCTGCCTATTCTGCATTTTCCCCAACCAGGTCCACACAGGCACTGGGTCTGCTTTGCTAGCCCACCAGGTTCCACATGTTCCTCTCCATCTTGTTACCGGTCGCTCATTTACCTTTTGAAGATCTACAGAGATCAGGGCCACGTGGCAGAAAAGCAACCATCTTCTCAGATGCTGGTGAAGCTGTTTTCTTTAGATCTTGTATTCTTACACATGCTTCCGTCCCCTTTGGAAAAGACTTTTCACACAGAGGACAAAGGCCTGCAGGGACGTGAGATGTATTTCGCCCCTGCAGGGCTTCTGTCCTTTGGAAAAGACTTTTCCAAAGAGGACAGAAGCCTGCAGGGGTGCAATAGAGCTTGCATCCCTGCAGGCCTCTGTCATCTGCATGAAAAGCCTTTTCCAAAGATGACAGAAGCGTGTGCAAGAACACAAGATCTAAAGAAAACAGCTTCAGTAGCATTTGAGAAGACAGCCACTTATCTCCTGTGTGACCCTAAGCTCTGCAGAGCTTCGAAAGGTAAGTGAGTAATCAATTATAGGGGGTTGGTGGGGAGAAGGCCCAAGCAGCTGTGGGGACCCCAAAGGGTGGGAAGTGGAGCATGAGATATGTCCATCAGTGGTGGGAGGCCTTGGGTGTCTGGAGGCAGGTGGTCTTGTTCCTGCACTAGCCCCTCCCCCCCCCGGTCTTCCCCACCCCGAGGCACCTCATGCACACTTAATCACCTGTGCATTCGATTAACAAATGCATTGGGGAGAGGAGGAATAGGGGTCATTCATTTAATGTGATTCAATTAACATTACGACCGTAAAGGGCAGGCACCATTACGGTTGTAATGAAGACTACCTGTATTAGATTGGCATTTTACATGTGTGATGTAAGACTGGAATACTACAGGTTTGAGTAATTATATAAGTGCAGCACTACCACATTCTAACATATATTGGAATTTTTCTACCCAAAGGAATATCTTGCAATTTAAATACAATAAACTTCATTATTAAAGAATCCCCTCTGTAGACAGTTTCTAAATCCTCAATGTTCTAAAATTTGTATACAGATCCTCAAATTATGAATGCAATGGAGCCTGCCCATTCCATTCGTAACTCAAGGATTCGTAGGAGTGAATGGTGTACCTTGAATGCAATCACTCCCTGCTTTTGCCCATGCATTCGCTAATTGAATGCACAGTTTGTTAAGTGCACATGAAATATCTCAGGGTGGGGAAGGCCGGGGGGGGGCAGGCTAGTGATGGAACAGGCCACCTGCTTCAGACCACCCAAGGCCGCCTCCTACCCACTGAGATACCTCATGCTCCTCACAATTGCTTTTCCCCCCCTCCTGCCATGCCAGGTCATTTACCTTGCGACAATCTAGCCAGCTGTCTCCTCTCCAGCCTCTCTGCTGCACAAGATCACGGTGCCCAGAAACTTCCAGTCTCTGTGCAAAATGTTTGCAAGCTGACGGGAGGCTTTGGGTCGGCGAAATCGCTGTCTCAAAGCATCTGGCCAGCTTACAAACACTTTGGGCACTGAGATTGGAAGCTTCTCAGCGGTGTGATCTCGCAGGACTTCAGGCTTTCAGTCTCTATGCAAAATGTGCTTGAGGAAAGGCCTTTGCCAATGAGAACAGAGGCTGGGAGCGATGCACACGTCAATTATATTTAATTCTTTTTTAACTTTTGTATCTTGTATTTTATATGTGCCCTGTTCACCGCCCTGAGTCCTTCGGGAGAAGGGCGGTATACAAATATAATAAATAATAATAAATAATAATAATAATCCAAGGCTCCATTCTCGGCAGCAAAGGCTTTTTGCAAAGATGGCAAAAGGCTTTGCAAATGGAGCAAAGGCTTTAATGTTTCAGGCCTTCCCTTCATTTGCAAAGCCTTTTGCTGCCAATCTCGTCCAGGCCTCTGTTTGCAGAGAATAGAGGCCTAAAGTACTGTGAGATCACGCAAAATCAGTAGCGTGAGATGTCGCTCTACTGATCTCATGTGATCTTGTGGTACTTTAGGCCTCCATTCTCTGCGAATGCACTGAAGGCCTGAAGCAGTGAAACAGGCCAAGAAATGAAGATTCTAGTTCTTTGCAAGGTGAGTATCCGCAGGCCTATGGAGCCGGGGTGGGGGTAATAGCCAGGGTGAATGTTGCAGTGCCTCTGGGACTTGTTCGTAAACACTAGGGGGTGCTTATCACGTAACAGAGCCTTGGTGCTTGGTGCTTATCACGTAACAGAGCCTTGGTGGAGCAGTGGGCTAATGCCTCCTTAAGTAACACCAGCTGCCTGCAATTAGTGCAGGTTCGCATCCCACCAGGCTCAAGGTTGACTCAGCCTTCCATCCTTCCGAGGTAGGTAAAATGAGGACCCAGATTGTTGGGGGCAATAAGCTGACTTTGTAATAATGCCGCTTGGGGTGTGTGTGAAAGCCCTAATAAGCAGGCATATACATAGAATGAAGGCTACTGCTAAGCTTGTAAGCCGCCCTGAGTCTTCGGAGAAGGGCGGGATATAAATGGAATTAAAAAAAAAAAAAAAAACTTTAAAAGTTTGCTAAGGGAACATTTGTAACTCAGGGATTACCTGTATAGGTGCAAGCTGCTGTATTTGTTTTTTTGCTATTTGTTGTTTCAAGTTTGCTTTTTTTCGCCAACATCCTGAAGTGCTTTCTCTCAAATAATGTTGTATTTTGTGTCCAATAGCTTCTTCCCTTAGCGGAAACAAAGACTCAATTTACAGTCTTGCTATGAATCAGATGGGAACAGTAATTGTATCTGGGTCCACTGAAAAGGTAAGCATAATGTGGACAGCCTAGCCCCACAGGATGAAATGAATTGCTGAAATGATTGCTAATAGAGTTCGTATACAGCTATGAAACAAATTCAGGAGCTCTACTCTCCAGTAGAGAGAAAAATCATGAGCCTGTATGGTAGAGGTGGACGGTTGTGGGATCTCCCAATCTAATCCTTTTGAGCTGCTGTTTCCTTTGGACTTCCTTGAATACATTCTCTTTCCATTTTTGGCTAGCAGCTAGTTCACTGAGTTAATGAGATAAACTATAAGGAACTCTCCAGAGATATGCACACTTGTGTTACCAGGAAAAGAACCCATAAAAGAGCAGATAATTTCAATATAAGGACTTCAACTTTATAGTTTCAGAGTGGTCGGAGCAAGATTTTAAACTATATTCCTTAAATAAACTTAAATTTAGGTAATTTCTGATCAAATAATCCTGCTCCTGCTACATCCATGCTGTGCAAGGATTGCATTTGATTCAAGTCAATTAGATCATTGATCTGGAAGTTTTAATTGGAACCACAATTATAATGAAAGAGGGTATCCTATCCACCAGTGTTACTGCTTTGCTTATGTGTGTCTTGCAACAGTGTAACTGTTATGAGGAGAAATGGTAACAGTAGAACAGTATTTTGTATGCTGAGGGCCTCAGCTCAGTTTCTAGAATTTGCAGATAGAGCTGGGGGGAAAATGACTGTGATCTTGACAGGCTGTTGGACGCGGTATACTACAATGTTTCCCAACCTCAGCAACTTTAAGATGTGTGGACTTCAACTCCCAGAATTCCCCAGTTGGTTGGGAAAATTATGGGAGAATTAGAATAGAATAGAGCTGGACGGGATCGTGGAGGTCTTCTAGTCCAGCCCCCTGCTCATGCAGGAGAACCTATACCATTTCAGACAAGTGACTGTCTAGTCTCTTCTTAAAAATCTCCAGGGATGGAGCACCCATGATTTCTGAAGGCAAGCTGTTCCACTGGTTAATTGTCCTCACTGTTAGGAAGTTTCTCCTTAATTCTAGGTTGCTTCTCTCTTTGATCAGTTTCCAACCATTGTTTCTTGTCGTGCCTTCTGGTGCTTTGGAGAATAATTTGACCCCCTTTCTTTGTGGCAGCCCCTCAAATGCTGGAATACTACTATCATGTCACCCCTATTTTTTCTTTTCCTTAGACTAGCCAAACCCAATTCCTGCAGGCATTCTTCGTATGTTTTAGACTCCAGGCCTTTGATCATCTTAGTTGCTCTTCTCTGAATTTTTTCCAAAGTCTCACATCTTTTTTGTAGCATGGTGACCAAAATTTGTTGCAGTATTCCAGGTTTTATAAAGTCTGATCTTGATTCTATGCCTCTGTTTATACAACCCAGGGTTGTATTAGCTTTTTTGGTTGCTGCTGCACACTGCTGGCTCATATTCAAGTGATCATCCACTAGGGCTCCAAGGTCCCTCTCACAGTTACTGTTTTTGAGCCAGGTCTTGCTTAATCTGTACTTCTACCTTTGATTTTTTCCTGCCTAAATGTAAAACTTCACTTTTCTCCACATTAAAGTTCATTTTGTTGGATAGGGCCCATTGTTCAAGTTTGTCAAGATGTTTTTGGATCCTGAGCGTGTCTTTTGGGATGTTGGCTATTCCTGCCAGTTTAGTGTCATCTGCAAATTTGATGAGTTCCCCTTCTGTTCCCTCATCTAAGTCATTTATGAAGATATTGAAGAGTACTGGGTCTAAGACGAAACCTTGTGGTATCCCACTGCTTACTTCTCTCCATGTGGATGTAGTACCATTGAGGACTACTCGTTGAGTATGGCTTGTCAGCCAGCTACAAATCCATCTGGTGGTGATGTCCATTCCGCCTCTTTCTAGCTTACCAAGAAGTAGGTTGTGGTTTACTACATGCTGGGATCAGCGCCGAGCTCCAGCTGGAGTCTGGCGCTGATCCTGGTGCTTCCGCTGAGCCCTGACAGCCCCAAAGAAGCACTGATCCTGGTGCTTCTGCTAAGCCCTGGCAGCCCTGCAGTTCCAGCCGTCTCTTGCTCAGGCTTATGTGGTGCTGCCACTGGTTCAGCTCATTCCCCTCCCTCGCTACCACTTTTCTAGGATGGTTGCGTACCACCTGCCAGGTGCCAATGTACCACAGGTGGTACCCATACCACTGGTTGAAAAGCCCTGGTCTATCGAACCTTTTTCTAGCTTACTAAGCAGCAGAGTGTGGTCTACTTTGTCTAATGCCTTACTGAAATCTAAATGTACTATGTCCACAGAGTTTCGCTGGTCTACTAATTTGGTCACTTTATCAAAGAATGAAATAAGATTGGTTTGGCATGATCTGTTTTCGACAAACCCATGCTGGCTACCAGTTATAACTTTGTTTGCTTCTAGTTGTTTGCAGATCTGGTTTTTTTATTATCTTTTCCAAGATCTTCCCAGGTAATGATGTTAGACTGATTGATCTATAGCAGACATGTCAAACACAAGGCCCGGGGGCCAGATCCGGCCGGCGAAGTGGTTTCATGTGGCCCGCGAAGCCATCCTGGAAACAGTGAGGGAACAGCCCCCACTGCCTTGGCCCTGACCCAGAGACCCGCCTTTTGTCAGAGACCCTCAGGTCTGTCCCACTCCTGCCCAGGCCCCCATAGGTACCCTTGATGAGAACGATTTAGAGCTGGCCACGCCCACCTAGTAGGCCATATACACTCTAGCCACGCCCACCCAGTAGGCCACGCCCACCCTGGCCGTACCCACCCGGCCCCCTGAGGGCAACCGCAATGCTGATGCGGTCCTCAATGAAATTGAGTTTGACACCCCTGATCTATCGTTTCCTGGGTCTGTTTTTTATTTCCTTTTCTTGAAGATGGGAACCACATCAGCCCTTTCCCAATCCTCAGGTACTTCCCCGGTGCTCCAGGATTTTTGAAAGATATGGTGCAATGGTTCTGAGATAACATTTGCCAGCTCCTTCAGAACTCTGGAATGTAATCTGTTGGGTCCCGGTGATTTATATTTGTCAAGGTCAGATAGGTGTTCTCTTATCATTTTCTTGCTTATTTTAATTTTTGTTTCTAGTTTGTCTTTTGCAGTAGTTTTTTGGTATGTTGGGCTATAATTTCGTTTTGTGTGAAAACTGATGCAAAGAATGAGTTAAGTAGCTCTGCTTTCTCCCTACTGTCTGTTATTTCCTTGCCGTCTTCTCTCTTTAGTGGACCTACAGTTTCCTTGACTTTTTTCTTGTTATTAAAATGTTGAAAATCTAGTTTCTGAAGTCAATACACATTAAGGTTGCTGAGATTGGGAAACACTAGCCTAATAATTTGACTTAGTATGGTACAATTTCATAACTTCTTTTTTAAAAAAAATATGTTTTATTTTTTTACATAATCACCTTAATATTTGGTAAACATCATGTCTGGGTTTATATTTAAAAAACAATAACGATTAGTTTCTATAATTCTATAGTCCACATACCGTATTTTCTGGCGTATAAGACGACCCGGCGTATAAGATGACCCCCTACTTTTTCTGTTAAATTATAGGGTTTGGGCTAATAACTCAATATTTCACTTCCTGGCACACAATCTGCATATTAACAACTCGTTTAGCGTTATTACCCTTTTTTTATAAGTGCCACGATGTTGCTAAAATAAAAGAGGTAAACTTCATGACCCTCCCAGCCCGTGCATAAAACAGAAATGAAAAGTCTTAAGCCTTTCCGTTCCCAAATACCAAGGTTTCCCCCGAGTTTTGCGCGGTTAAATAAATGGCATTTGCGTATTAATGTTTCTCCACGGAGCACAAAATTCGCCCGAATTAAGGAAAGTGGGGAACTAAAGAATCTGGGGCTACAGGGAATACCTCTGGCATGACAGGCAACCCTGGGAAACACGAGGACTGTAGCGGCACCCTCAGTTCGCACAATCCGATCCAGAAAGCGCCCGGAGGCTCCTTCGTTACTTCTAACAGAACGTCTCCAGGCCCACGTCCCGCCCGCCTTGCCTTTTAAACCCCGCCCCCTTTTCCCCTGTAATGTTTCCCTGCTCCACCTGCTCTGTGATTTGCCCAGCTTTGCTCCTTCCCCGCCAAATGGGCGCCTCGCCTTCTTTCCTCTGAGCTCTCTCGCTTGGTGCGCTGCTGCTCTCAGTTCCACACTCCGTGACCAGGCAAGTGATTCTTCTGGTCGGTGCGGGTCAGGTGGTGCCTCAGCGGGAGCAAAGGTGCTCCCTTCCTACTGTTGAGCGGCGCGCCTCTGGGGACCGCCTGCCCCTCCTCTCGTCGGGGACCTCACAACCAGTATTGGAAGCACCAGCATGGCCAGTCCTAGAGAGAGCAATGGCGGCGGCTGCAGCAGCTGCCCCATGATCTGACAAGAGTTTGCCCTCCATCACCCGTTCGCTGTTGGCCGCTTAACCACGGGTTGCCATCGCCTACCTCCATTCACCCAGCGATCCCGCCGTCCAGCAGAAAACATCAGAGAGGTGAATAGTATTTTCCGGCGTATAAGACGACTCGGCGTATAAGACGACCCCCAACTTTTGAGAAGATTTTCATGGGTTAAAAAGTCGTCTTATACGCCGGAAAGTATGGTAATAGCTTTGCTTGATGTTCTGTTCTTCCAAAAATGTTCTCTTTTGCCAACCTTGAATTAATACAATTCTTATTATTTAGATAAATAACAATTATACACATTTTTCTAATATTTTTGCAAATAATAACCACATTGATATAAAGCTTCTTTCCTAACTGATCATCTTGATTGCTTCATCATAGATCTTGTTTAAAATTCTTAATAATAATAATTAAGTTGGAAGGGACCTTGGAGGTCATCTAGTCCAACCCCCTACTCAGGCAGGAAACCCTATACCATTTCAGACAAATGGCTGTCTAGTCTTTTCTTAAAAACTTCCAGTGTTGGAGCATTCACCGCTTCTGGAGGCAGGTTGTTCCACTGGTTAATTGTTCTAACTGTCAGGAAGTTTCTCCTTAGTTCTAGGTTGCTTCTCTCCTTGATTAGTTTCCATCCATTGTTTCTTGTCCTGCTTTCAGGTGCTTTGGAGAATAGCTTGACTCCCTCTTCTTTGTGGCAGCCCCTGAGATATTGGAACACTGCTATCATGTCACCCCTCACTCTTCGTTAAACTACACATACCCAATTCCAGCAACCGTTCCCTATATGTTTTGGCCTCCAGCCCCCTAATCATCTTTGTTGCTCCATTGCTCTTCTCTGTACTCTTTCTAGAGTCTTGACATCTTTTTTACATCGTGGTGACCAAAACTGGATGCAGTATTCCAGGTGTGGCCTTACCAAGGCATTGTAAAGTAGTGTTAGTACTTCACGTGATCTTGATTCTATCCCTCTGTTAATGCAGCCTAGCACTGTGTTGGCTTTTTTGGCAGCTGCAGTACACTGCTGGCTCATATTTAAGTGATTGTCCACTAGGACTCCAAGATCCCTCTCACAGTTACTACTATCAAGCAAGGTACCACCTATACTATACCTGTGCATTTGATTTTTCCTGCCTAAATGCAGAACCTTACTTTTTTCACAATTGAATTTCATTTTGTTAGATAGTGCCCAGTGTTCGAGTCTGTCCAGATCCTCCTGTATCTTAAGCCTATCTTCTGGAGTATTGGCTATTCCTGCCAGCTTGGTGTCATCTGCAAATTTGATGAGTTCCCCATCTATCCCCTCATCCAAATCGTTGATGAAGATGTTGAAGAGCACTGGGCCCAGAACAGAGCCCTGGGGCACCCCAGTACACACTTCCTTCCATGTAGATGCAGTTCCATTGAGAACCACAAGCTGAGTACGGCCTGTCAGCCAGCTACGAATCCATCTGGTGGTGATGCTATCTAACCCACATTTTTCTACCTTATCAAGTAGTAGGTTGTGATCTACTTTATCCAATGCCTTACTGAAATCCAAGTAAATTATATCTACAGCATTCCTCTGGTCCACTAGTTTTGTCACTTGGTCAAAGAATGCAATAAGGTTTGTCTGGCACGATCTGTTTTTGACAAACCCATGTTGGCTTTTAGTGATAACTTTGTTCGCATCAAGGTGTTCGCTGATTTGTTGTTTGATTATCTTTTCCAGAATCTTCCCAGGTATTGAGGTCAGGCTGATAGGTATGTAGTTTCCTGGATCTGTTTTTTTCCCTTTTTTGAAGATGGGAACTACATCAGCTCTCTTCCAGTCCTCTGGTAGTTCCCCAGTGCTCCAGGATCTTTGAAAAATATAGTTCAGTGGTTCTGAGATCACGTCTGCCAGTTCCTTGAGAACCTTGGGGTGTAATCCATCTGGTCCTGGTGATTTGAACTCGTCTAGGCTGGACAGGTGCTCACTTACCATTTTCTTGCCTATCTTAACTTGTGTTTCTATTCTGTTTTTTATGGCACTGGTTTTGGTAGGTTGGACTGTTTTTTCCCTTTGTGTAAAGACAGATGCAAAAAATGAGTTAAATAGTTCTGCTTTCTCCCTGTTGCTTGTCACCTTCTTGCCACTTTCCCCCACTAATGGACCAATCATTTCCTTAACTTTTTCTTGTTTCTTATATGTTGAAAGAAGCTTTTTTTCTTATTTTTGACTTTGGTCGCAAGCCTTAGTTCATTTTGAACCTTAGCTTCCCTCACTTCATCTTTGCAGGCACAGGCTGTTTGCTGATATTTTGCCTTAGTTATGTGCCCCTCTTTCCACTTCTTATACTTGTCCTTTTTATCTTTCAGTTTATCAGAGAGTTCTTTATGCAGCCATGCTGGTTTCTTTTGAAAGCTGTTATTTTTCTTCTTTGTTGGTATTGTGCTAGACTGGGCCTTTATTATCTCACTTTTCAAAATTTCCCAAGCTTTTTGAGTTGTTTTCCCCTTTAAGATTCTCATCCATGGAATTCTTCCCAAGGTCTCTCTAAGTTTATTGAAATTAGCTCTTTTAAAGTCCAAGATTCTAGTTTGGCTGTATTCTATTGCTTGTGCTTCCATAATGTTGAATTCCAATATTGCATGATCACTTCCCCCCAAGGTTCCTGTGGCTTTGACACTTTCTATCATTTCATCTCTGTTAGTGAGAATTAAATCCAATATGGCTAATCCCCTAGTTCCCTTCTCTACTTTTTGGGAGAGAAAGTTGTCTGCTAGGTTTGACAGGAATCTGTTTGATCTTCCACTTGGTGCAGAGTTTGTCTCCCAGTTGATATCAGGGTAACTAAAGTCCCCCATTAGTATTGTGATGCGCTTCCTACATACCTTAGTTAACTGACTAGCAAAAAGTTCATCTATTTCCTCTGTTTGGTTGGGCGGCCTATACTATACACCTATGGCAATGTCATTTTTTCCCCCTTTTATATTGACCCAAATACATTCAAGTTTACAGTTTTCATCATTGTTGTGCTCTATTTCTGTAGAGATAAAGTTATTTCTTATATATAGAGCAACTCCACCTCCACTTTTGTTTAGTCTATTTCTTTCAAATAATTTAAATCCCTCTAGCTGTGTGTTCCATTTGTGGGTTTTGTCCCACCATGTTTCTGTAAAGGCAACAATATCATATCCGCCCTCATTTACCTGAATTTCTAGTTTACCCTGCTTACTGTTCATACTCTGCGCATTGGTGTACAGACATTTGAGTCCTTTATGACTGACCCTGTGTTTACTTTCTACATAACTTGTGTGGTGCCTAAGTTCCCCTATTTTCTTAGATTGCCGGGGACAGTGATGTTCTGTATCAATTAACTCACTGTCCCCGTTGTTTAGTTTAAATATTCCTTCAGAAAGGAATACTTGGTTTTTATATTGGAAGAACCTCTGGAAACAAGCACGAAATTGCTGGACATAATAGAACAATATGGTGATGTCACAGGCTTGATAATAAATAGAGAAAAGAGTAAAGTTTTGACAAAGAACTTAACAGAAAAACAGAAAATGCAACTTGCAAGAAAAACATGTTCAAATAGTTAAAGTTAAGTATCTGGGAATTTACTTAACAGCAAGATGTATAACAGTTAAAGAGGATAACAATATAAAATTATTAAAACAAATAAAATTGGACTTGGAAAAATGGAAAAACCTCCAACAGTCAATGCTGGGGAGAATAGCTACAATTAAAATGAATATTTTACTTCTCTTAGAATGAGAAAAAAGAAAAAACTTATATCAAGATACCTGAATGGCTCTCAACAATGGAAGCTTTTGCTTACCCAAACTTAATTAACTATGATGAACTTGTAACATATAAAGACTTATTGGATAATGAAGGAAGATTGAAATCTAGACAAGATCTACAACAACAAGGTATTGACCTAGCCTAGTGGCCATACCTACAAATCCAAACAACATACGAAAAAGAAGTGAAAACAACAGCTCTACAAGGAACAGACAGAACTTGATCTTATATTGTTAAAAACAGATGAAAAGCTGATTAAAAAACTATAGATTTCTGCTTAAAGATGGAGGAAGAACAAGTTAAAGAAACAGTGGTAACTTGGGCAAAAAATGTTGGTCATACTATAGAGCTTGAAGAATGGGAAAAATTATGGGATAGAAATATTAGATTAACTAAAGCTGTATCATATAAAGAAAATTTGTATAAAATGTTTTATAGATGGCACATGACACCAGTGAGACTAGTGAAAATGTTTAAAAATACTTCAAATGTTTGTTGGAAATGCAGCCAAAGACCAAGTACTTATTATCGTCTCTGGTGGAGATGTTCTAAAGCTAAAAGATTCTGGTTCAAGATACACTCATGGTTGGAGAAGATGACTAAAAAACAAATAGAATTTAAACCAGAATTGTTTTTGTTAGGAATGATAGGTCCCAATTGTGACAAGGAGAGTGGGTATTTAATATTACACGTACTAACAGTAGCAAGATTTATCTATGCCCAATTTTGGAAAAATGAGAACTTACCGACTGAAGAAGTATTAATTAAGAAAATATTAGATTGTGCAGAAATGGATAGATTAACTTTAGAGATTAAAGAGAAAGAGCATTTAGTTTACTATAGAACTTGGAACAAATTTTATCAATGGCTAGATAAACGAATTAAAGGGAAAGGAATGTGATATGTATTTTTGACTTTATTTTAGTAAGAAAAATATTATGGATTGAAAACTTAATATTACTCATAATTTATTATACTTATTGTTATCAATTATTACTTTTACCATTTCTACAGGTGAAACTCGAAAAATTAGAATATCGTGCAAAAATTCATTTATTTCAGTAATGCAACTTAAAAGGGGAAACTAATATATGAGATAGACTCATTACATGCAAAGCAAGATAGTTCAAGCCGTGATTTGTCATAATTGTGATGATTATGGCGTACAGCTCATGAAAACCCCAAATCCACAATCTCAGAAAATTAGAATATTACATGCAATCAATAAAACAAGGAGTGTACATAGAACAATATCGGACCTCTGAAAAGTATAAGCATGCATATGAACTCAGTACTTGGTTTGGGCCCCTTTTGCAGCAATTACTGCCTCAATGCGGCGTGGCATGGAAGCTATCAGCCTGTGGCACTGCTGAGGTGTTATGGAAGACCAGGATGCTTCAATAGCGGCCTTCAGCTCTTCTGTATTGTTCGGTCTCATGTCTCTCATCTTTCTCTTGGCAATGCCCCATAGATTCTCTATGGGGTTCAGGTCAGGCGAGTTTGCTGGCCAATCAAGCACAGTAATCCCAGGGTCATTGAACCAGGTTTTGGTGCTTTTGGCAGTGTGGGCAGGTGCCAAGTCCTGCTGGAAAATGAAGTCAGCATCCCCATAAAGCTCATCTGCAGAAGGAAGCATGAAGTGCTCCAAAATCTCCCGGTAGACGGCTGCGTTGACCTTGGACTTAATGAAGCACAGTGGACCAACACCAGCAGATGACATGGCTCCCCAAATCAACACAGACTGTGGAAACTTCACACTGGACTTCAAGCATCTTGCAGTGTGTGCCTCTCCATTCTTCCTCCAGACTCTGGGTCCTTGGTTTCCAAATGAGATGCAAAAGTTGCTCTCATCAGAAAAGAGGACTTTGGACCACTGAGCAACAGACCAGGTCTGTTTTTCTTTAGCCCAGGTAAGACGCTTCTGACGTTGTTTGTTCAGGAGCAGCTTGATAAGAGGAATACGACATTTGAAGCGCATGTCCAGGATTCGTCTGTGTGTGGTGGCTCTTGATGCACTGACTCCAGCCTCAGTCCACTCCTTGTGAAAGTCCCCAACACTTTTGAATGGCCTTTTCCTGACAATCCTCTCCAGGCTGCGGTCATCCCTGCTGCTTGTGCACCTTTTTCTTCCACACTTTTCCCTTCCACATAACTTTCTATTAATGTGCTTTGATACAGCACTTTGGGAACATCCAACTTCATTTACAATTACCTTTTGAGGCTTTCCCTCCTTATGGAGGGTGTCAATTTATTTATTTATTTATTTATTTATTTATTTATTTTATTACATTTATATACCGCCCTTTCCCGAAGGACTCAGGGCAGTTTACAGGGTGATTAAAAAACACAGATATAAAAGTTAAAAACAGATTAAAAAAATTATATTAATCCCTTCATTAGTAAAAACCCCAGTTAAAATTAAGATTTAAAACTAAATTAAAATTAAAATTCTCAGCCTGGGCCAGAAAGCTCGAAGAGCCAGGTCTTCAGGTCCCGGCGGAATGAACGGAGGTCGGGGGCAGTCCTCAACTCCACTGGCAGCTGGTTCCAAAGGGCAGGCGCACCCACTGAGAAGGCCCTATCCCTGGGTGTCGTCCGCCGGCAATCTCTTACCGGTGGCACCCTGAGAAGACCCTCCCTGTGGGAGCGCACTGGACAAAGGGAGCTTGATGCCGGCAGCAGGTGTTCCCTCAGATATTCCGGACCCAAACCATTTAGGGCTTTATAGGTCATCACCAGCACCTTGAATCTCACCCGGAGGGCAACCGGGAGCCAATGCAGCTCGCGGAGTAGAGGTGTTACATGGGAGTATCGGGAAACCCCCATCACAACTCGCGCGGCCGCATTCTGCACCAGCTGAAGCCTCCGAGTGGTCCTCAAGGGCAGCCCCATGTAGAGAGCGTTGCAGTAGTCTAAACGGGAGGTCACGGGCGCATGAGTGACTGTGCGTAGGGCATCTCGGTTCAGATAGGGTCGCAACTGGTGCACCAGGCGAACCTGGGCAAAAGCCCCCCTGGTCACAGCTCCTATATGGTCTTCAAAATTGAGTCGTGAATCCAGGAGGACGCCCAAGTTGCGAGCCCTATCAACGGGGGCTAACAACCCCTGTCCCGAGCCCTCCAGAGATCATTCACCAGCGCGACCAATGCCGTCTCCGTGCTGTATCCGGGCCTGAAACCTGATTGGTACGGGTCCAGATAATCAGTTTCCTCCAGGAACAGAGGAAGCTGATGCACCACCACACTCTCAACAACCTTCGCCAGAAAGCGAAGGTTGGAGACTGGACGATAGTTATTTAAGACAGCCGGGTCCAGGGCAGGCTTTTTGAGGAGGGGTCTCACCACCGCCTCCTAAACTAGCCAGGAGGGGCACGGATCCAACAAACAGGTGGTGGTGCTAAGCCTCCCCATGATCCTGTCCACATCATCAGGGGAAACAGGATCGAACTCAGTCCAGATAACATGCTCAAGACCGTCCGATTCCAATTCAATGATGGTTTTCTGCACAACTGTCAGGTCAGCAGTCTTCCCCATGATTGTGATTCCTACTGAACCAGACTGAGATACCATTTAAAGGCTCAGGTACCCTTTGCAGGTGTTATGGCTTAATTAGCTGATTAGAGTGGGACACTTTGAGCGTAGAATATTGCACCTTTTCACAATATTCTAATTTTCTGAGATTGTGGATTTGGGGTTTTCATGAGCTGTACGCCATAATCATCACAATTATGACAAATTACAGCTTGAACTATCTTGCTTTGCATGTAATGAGTCTATCTCATATATTAGTTTCCCCTTTTAAGTTGCATTACTGAAATAAATGAACTTTTGCACGATATTCTAATTTTTCAAGTTTCACCTGTATTTATATATATTTACCCAGACAATGTGCTGTTTGCCAAATATTGAATGTTATTGGGGGAAACCCCAACCCTCATCCCAACCTTCCCTGTACCCCAACCCTAAACCCTACCCTTTTATCTCCCTCCCCAACCCTATAAAAACCAATAAAATCTTTTCCAAAATAAATGCATTGCACTGAAGTATTTAAGTCTTTTTCATCATACAGGCCATCCCAACACTTTTACATTTCTCATATCTTAAAAAAAGAAAAAAAGAAAAGAAAATGAAATGAGATAGTGTACTACTTAAAATACATATATATCCCTCTTAGATTAATGTACATTTGTATCCAGAATTTTTTCTTCTTTTTAACCATATTCAAACATGTTTAATCTTTAAGTGTTCCATGTAATAAATCCAATTATCTAATCTTTTAGATCTAATCAAAACATTTTTATCTATTCAGTTTTCCCAAAATCAATTTCACTTAAGTATCTAAAACATTTCCTTTATATGAACCATCCCAACATTTTTATATTTCTCATGTCAAAAAACAAAACACGAAGGGAAAAAGAAAGAAGAAATACTATATTACTTGGGCTCATCCCTCTTAAACTAAAATTCATTTATATCCAGAATCTTTCTATTTCTTTAACCATATGCAAACAGATGTTTAATTTTCAAATATTCCCTCTGATAGATCCCGTCATCTAATTTCTTCATTCTCACTTAAGACTTTTTTTTTTTTGCCAAACATCTTTCCTGATCAATATGTTTCTCTGAATCAAAAAGTCTTCCCATAGTCTTATGGATGTTGTTGTAGGTACAAAGGGCAAATCAGGTGAGATGTTTTTATAGGAAAGTTTCACCCCTTCATATTCATTGAAAATTTTTCCTTTCTCTTAATTTCTCTTATCATTTTTTGTCTCTTAAGTTCTGTAACCCATTTTGTCAAATCTTTTTTCTTGTCCTCAGACTTATTTTGTTATCTTAGAGTATAATTTATCTTTTCCATGTCCATTATTTCGTGTAAGTTTTTTTTCCACCTGGGTTGAGTCATACTTCCTTCTGTTGTTAGGTACCATCTTTAAATCTCTCTCCTCTGGTTCATCAGTTGTCTGTTTTATCTGCTCACTCTCTATTTTTATTTTCTGAGAGGGGTTTTTTTTTTTTGTAAAGTTAAATTGGAGATGTATTCATTTATATTTTCAAGGTTATTTTTTAATTTCCTCGTGGTTTGAGATCATTGTTGTTTGAATTAGTTGCAACATAGCATACATCTCCTCCTGGAAAGTATTTGTTTTTTCTTGGTATATTCTTTCTGCAGATCTCTGGTTTTCCATGATAGCCAAAACTCGGGGTTTTTCTTTCTCTGCAGACAGCTTTAAAGTCACAGTTCAATAAGAGTTTATAATACAGAAAGGTCATTATTTTTCTTCTTCTAAAGTTTACAATTCTCACTTAGTAGGTAGCCCAAAATGTTTTATTTTTTTTGTCACAGCTGTTCTCTGTTTTTAAGACATTGGTCACCACCAACAAGTTATCTTTTCCTGGGCTATATTGAAGCAACTGCAATATTTTCATCCTAGATGTCAGCACTAGTTTTTCCAGTTTTCAAAATAGTTATTTTCTTTTATTTTCATGCTATAAAAGGGAAATCTTAACACATTCCACCAATTTCAAACTTATCCATATTTAGGTCTTATATTCATTTCATTTTAATGTATTTCTGTCCCCACTTAAAGGTCTAATTCGCTTCTTCCGTCTGTAGGACAAAGAAGGAGGGGGCAAAGATCCCCCTCCTTCTCACTTTCGGAGGCTTTTTGCTTCTTGGGGGTTTTTTCCCCCAGGAAATCAATTATCAAGTAGAAAAGAGAAAATCACTGTTCTTACCCAGTTCCAAGCATGTTGTTTACAATCAGCTTAAAATAGTGCTTTTGGGCTTCGGCTACTTGTAGTTTGGGCTAGACTCTGAAGTTAAGCTAGCCTTTCTCCTCAGTGGGACTTCCCTCCTTCCTTACCGCCTCTACAGGGCGACTTCAGTCCCATTTAGGGTCCCCTAACACAGAGGTCCCCAATCTTTTGGGCACCAGGGACCGGTTCTGTGGAAAGAGGTTTTTCCGCAGACGAGAAGTTGTGTGGTTTTGTGTGCTGCCTGCATCTTGCGGATGGGGCTTTGCTTGTTTGTGTGGACCGGTTGCTGGCATGCCATGGCCCAGTACTGGTCCACAGACTGGGGGTTGGGGACCCCTCGGCTGTAGGGTGTGGAGCCCCGCGATCCCTAGGCTGCTATGCTACTGCACAAAACCAGAAGCCCAGTTGCATAACTTCTTATATGTAAGCAACAAAGGTTATTGTAGAATTTTTGTCCTTTGTAAATTCTTGCTTTCTCCCTATCAGTCTCCCCACCAAACAAGGAAGTGTTATGTGGGTGATTTGGTTGGGTGAGGATGATGTGTAGATATATAAAAGGATAGTAAAGAACCATTTACTTAAAAAAAAGAAAAATCAGGACTAAGCTCTCAAAAGTCAAGAACATAGTTTTTCTAAAAGTTCTAACATTTAATGGTTTTGAAATAGGTAGCATCTCATAGTGTTAATATTAATGTGAATGTCTATGGAGATTCTCAGTCATTCAGGTCATGGTTGTCCCAAAGGTGCTTTCTTTCAAAAGGCAACTGGCCTTTCTTGTTTTGCTACAAGATGTTTCACTTCTCATCCAAGAAGCTTTTTCAGTTCTGACTGGTGGCGAATGGAAGGATTTATATTCCTTGCAGTCATGTGGTTATTAGCCCTATTTCTGAAATTTGTTAAGGTCACTTGCAGGTTTATCTGTGCCCTCAGGGTCACCTGAATCTTGTAGTCTGCATTTTTTTTTCTTTTTCTGGAAATCCTTTCATACTCCTGTACTCCTGCATTAATGTGAATGGCTTTTGAAAAACTAATTTCAAGCAAAGTAAGAATATATGAGCTTAATACCTTTACTTCAGAAGTGCTACCAATTTCTAATTTTTTTTTCTAATAGGTTTTAAGGGTGTGGGACCCAAGAACCTGTGCAAAACTTATGAAACTCAAGGGACACACGGACAATGTTAAAGCTTTGCTACTGAACAGAGATGGTACACAGGTGTGTTTTTAATATACTTCCATAAGTTTTTTGGCTGCCATGTTGTAATATTTTCTCCATCTAATTAGGGCTACTTCAGTAACATAGTTCCAGTTTCTTAAATAAAAATTACATTTCAATATGCCATATATCAGTGATGGCGAACCTTGTAGAGACTGAGTCCCCAAACTGCAACCCAAAACCCACTTATGTATTGCTGGGCGTGGCCCATTGGGTGGGCAAGGCTGTGGTGGTCACGGCAGACTGGGTGGCCATGGGCATGGCCACATCGATGTTGCTTGTGGGGAGGAATGCTTGTGGGGGCTGGGCAGGCTTGGGGAAGATCCAGGGGGTTTCTGGTGGGTGGGGCGGTGGGAAGGAGGCTCGTCTTCCATGGTGAGGGGCAAGGTAAGGTGAGGCAGAGGCTAGGGCAGCTGCTGCCTAACACTGTCGGCCCCCGCACACAGCTCAGCGAGCGCGTGGGGGCCGACGGTGTCCGTCAGCAGCTACAGCCTTCTGGCCTCTTGACCGGCACACTCTGGGGCTCCGTAGCCCACTGCAAATACCGGGCCAGCCCTCCAGCATCAGGTGGAGTAGGGGAGGGGGGAGGCGTGTGATGCAGACCTACTCCATCCCATCTGTTTTTGCTTGCGGTTGGAGAGCAGGTCGCTCCTGGTCATCTCCTTGGCCCCCTCGCAGATCTTGCCTTTGGCCCGCACGTGGACCCTGTTCCCCTCGCACACCCAACGCATCTTAGCCCTGCCTCAGGCCACTGCCAGCAGCTCGTGCAGGTCCATTAGGCTGCCGCTGCCACCCACACCACCTGGCCCACCCAGCACAAAGGCGAAATGGCCGGCTAGCAAGCTCAAGTAGAGATGGTAGAGCATGCCCATGGCCAGCAAGCCAAAGGCCACCCCATGCGGAGAAAGCCTGATCCCCATCAGCACCATGGCCCCCCAGTCCCAGCTAGGATTGCATGCCTCCCCCCATCTCTGCTGGGCCTAGGTGGCCATGATGCCAGTGGGGATCCAGCTTTTCCCGCTTGGGGTGGCCTTTTGCCTGCTGGCCCTGGGCGTGCTCTACCACCTGTACGTGGGGCTTCCTAGCCGACCGCTTCGCTTCGTGCTGGGCGGGCCTGCAGCTCTGGGCGGCGGCCTAATGGACCTGCACGACATGGCTGATGCTGCCGGCCATGGCCATTTGCCACCTTGCATGTGACACCCAATGCCGCTGCCATGAGGCCGTGGAACTAGCCAGGCGGAGGTAAGGAACCGGTATACCGTTTTTTTTACCACCACCCGGCTTGTCCCACGGCCTCATGGCAGCGACATTGGGCAGGAGGCGGCAAACGGCCTGTTTCGGTGTGACCCGGCTTTTTGCCGCCTCAGGTATTGTGCCCAATGCCGCTGCAGTGTGGCTCGGCCAAAAGCGGCCGTGGAACAAGTGGGACAGGTTCCCCCCATCACCTGCTCATTCAGCTACAGCTTTGGCGGCTCTGTAACTTTGCAACTCTGCCTACAGAGCCATGAAAGCAGCAGGTGGAGCACCGGAGGCTCAGAGAGGGACGATGCTGAAGTGGGCAGTCGGACCATTGGCAAGAGCAACGCAGTTGCGTGGAAAGGGGCCTCAGAACAAGTGGGGCAGGTAAGGAAAGAAATCCTTGCTCCCCGCAGAAATTGCCTTTCTTTCCTTACCTGACTCCCAGCCCTGTGCTGCTTCTCCTTTGCAATCTGCCACCGCCGCATGCAAGGAAACAAAGGGTTTTTTGGGGGAGAAAAAGGTCAATCAATTCCAACTTTGTGATCTTTCACGAGAATTTGGAATTGATTGATTGACCTTTTTTTTCCCAAAAAAACCTTCCTTTTTTTCCTTGCACGCGGTGGTGGCAGAACGCAAAGGAGAAATGGCATGGGGCTGGGAGTCAGGTAAGGAAAGAAAGGCAATTTCTGGGGGGGTGGAAAATGATTTCTTTCCTTACCTGCCCCACTTGTTATGAGGCCACTTTCCGCTCAACCGCGTTGCTCTTGCCAAAGGCCCAAGCGCCCACTTCAGCTCCCTCTCTCCTTGAGTCCTCGGCGCTCCACCTGCTGCTTTGGTCGGCCTGACGGCCCCCACCTCAACACCCTGCCCACTGCCGCCCAGCACGGCCACCCCGGGACTGCAGGGGCTGGCCTGGCACAGGAAGAGCATGCGCCCCACCAACCTGCCACCATGCAGGGTAAGGTTGCTGCGCCTGCCCCCGCCTAGATGCCCTCGCCTCCCCCAAGCAGTTTTTTTTACTAATCTGCCTTTCAGCTGCATTCCGTTTCTCTGTTTGCTTCTCAGCCTTCGCCGCGTGTTTGTGGGACTATCGGTTAAAAAAAAAAGTTCCATCAGACTTTCTAACTTCTTGTGATCTCGTGAGAAGTTAGAAAGTCTGATGAAACTTTTTTTTTTAACCGATAGTCCCACCAACACACGGCAGAGGCTGAGAAGCCAATGGAGAAATGGAATGCAGCTGAAAGGCAAGTTGGAAAAAAAACACTTGGGGGAGGCAAGGGCATCTGGGCAGGAGCGAGCTGGGCAACCTTACCCTGCACGGCTTTGGCAGGTGTCTGGTAGGGGGAGGGAAGCAACTGGTCTACCACCATGCTAGTGCTGCCACGTTGCTTCTCCACCCCATGCACAGGCCCCGCCCCACCCCCACCCCGCACAGAACACCCTTCTGCTGCCCCACCCCCTTCACAGAGCGCCACCATGGCCCTAGGAAGACCACACCTGGAATACTGCAACCAATTTCGGTCACCATGCTACAAAAAAGATGTTGAGACTTTGGGAAAAATTCAGAGAAGAGTAACTAAAGTGATCAAAGGCCTGGAGACTAAAACATATGAACACCATGCTACCGCCACCCCACCCCCCCGTACAGAGTGCCCTGTTCCCGCCACTCACCCCCACCCCCACGGGGCACCTTCTTTGCAGCTCCAATGTGTCACTTCCTCCACCGCTGTATGGGACTAAAAATAAAAATCAATCTATCAATTCCAACTGTGCAACATCTTTTTTTTCCCTGCGAGAAGTTGAAATTGATTGATTGAACTTTTTTTTTGCCACACGGCGGCAGAGGATGAAAGCCAAAAGCTTTTATAAAACCCAGCTTAAAAAGCCACTTGCTCAGGGAGATTTTGATGCAGGTTGCTCATGGGTTGAAACTAAACATTAAGAAAACCAAGATCATGGCATCTGACCATCTCAATTCCTGGCAAATAGATGGGGAAGAAATGGAGGTAGTGACAGATTTTATTTTCCTGGGCTCCAAGATCACTGCAGACAAGAACTGCAGCCAAGAAATTAAAAGACACTTGCTCCTGGGGAGGAAAGCCATGGCAAATCTAGACAGCACACTAAAAAGCAGAGACATCACCATGCCAACAAAAGTGCGTATAGTCAAGGCTATGGTCTTCCCAGTTGCAATGTATGGCTGTGAAAGTTGGACCGTAAGAAAGGCTGAGTGCCAAAGAATTGAAGCCTTTGAACTATGGTGCTGGAGAAGACTCCTGCGAGTCCCTTGGACTGCAAGGCGATCAAACCAGTCAGTCCTAGAGGAGATCAACCCTGACTGCTCTTTGGAAGGCCAGATCCTGAAGTTGAAACTCAAATACTTTGGCCACCTAATGAGAATGAAGGACACACTGGAGAAGAGCCTAATGCTGGGAAAGATTGTGGGCAAGAGAAGAATGGGACGACAGAGAATGAGGTGGCTGGATGGAGTCAGTGAAGCAGTAGGCGTGAGCCTAAATGGACTCCAGAAGATGGTAGAGGACAGGAAGGCCTGGAGGAACGTTGTCCATGGGGTTGTGATGGGTCGGACACGACTTCGCAACTAACAACAAGCTCATGGACGGGACTGAAGGCCTAGGAGTGGGGTGATGGCGCGTGTGCCCACAGAGAGGGCTTTGTGTGCCACCTGTGGCATGTGTGCCATAGGTTCGCCACCATGGCCATATATCTTAAATCTTACTCTATGAATTTCCTGAATTGAATTTAGTATTTAACACTTGCAGCATGCATGTAAGTATTTTTTTTACAGAAGCAATAAACAGAAGTGGCACATCAAGTGTCAAGCATGTGTGGGTCAAGCATGAATGAGTATTTTCATTTGAATGACAAACGTGATATACTAAATGTAGCTTTTAACCATTTAGTTCAGTGTTTCTCAACCTTGGCAGCTTTAAGATGTGTGAACATCAACTTGCAGAATTCTCCTATGCTGACTGGAGAATTCTGGGAGTTGAAATCCACACATCTTAAAGTTGCCAAGATTGAGAAACAGTTGAAATACCAGCAAACACTGCTGTTGCATTCTTTTAGTCAAAAGATTGTTTTTGTCAGTGGCTTTGTGTTTATAATTGGGTCCTGTAACATTTTTAAACTCTCATTATAGTGTCTTTCTGGCAGTTCTGATGGAACTATCCGACTCTGGTCACTTGGTCAGCAGAGATGTATAGCTACATACAGAGTCCATGATGAAGGTGTATGGGCACTTCAGGTCAATGAAGCCTTCACTCATGTTTATTCAGGTGGAAGAGACAAAAAGATATATTGTACAGATTTACGAAACCCTGATATCCGTGTGCTTGTTTGTGAAGAAAAGGCACCAGTTCTTAAGGTAATATTTTAAAAAATCTTGTTGAAGCTTAGGGAATTGGCTATTGTTTCATTCATTGGCATGCTTTTGCCTGTCCTGATGATTGCTGGAGAAATGCATAATATAATTTTACCCTCCTCACTGTTGTATCTAGGTTGTATACATATTCACTTATATGTGGCCTTTCTATTAATGAAACAAATCCCCCAAATTTTAAAGGATTACCAGTACAGACAAGTGACTGTTCTGCCTTTGATGCTGGAAATATGTGACATCTGTTGATTTTTCCTTCTTGCCACATAAGTCCCTTCTTCAGGATCTTCCATGTTTTTAATATAATACATCTTGGATCTCTCTCGCAGCAGAGAGAATAAAACGTTTTGTAGCATTTGACTGAGTTTAGAAGATAACGGTTAGGACAGATTCATAGAGTAATCAGATGAAAGAAATCTAGGGAATAACTCGGGCTTTAGGCTATGAAGAAAGGTCCTGCAAGAAGGTAATGACAAATTATGTCCATATACTTGCTGCAAATACTACATTGATATGCCCAAGTAGGCAGAATAAGTCAGGTTCAGCTTGGATAATCTTTACATTTTAGCATATTCTTTTCCTGTGGTACATAAGGAGGAAAAATTTCCTGTGAAAAGAACATAAAGCTAAGTCCCAGGCTTCTCTGTCTTCTGAAGAAGGAGGTCTAAATCTGCATTGGATTTTTTGTGCATCCTATCTGAAGGAAATGCTCTTGATAAGTGTTCCATTCTAAGATTTTGATTTTTCTTTCTTATTTAGATGGAACTTGATCGATCGGCTGATCCTCCTCCAGCACTGTGGGTTGCAACGACAAAGTCTTCTGTGAATAAATGGGTATGAAGTGTATTTTGCATTAATGTTTTATATCTTTTAAAAATTTACTTCTTGATTTGTCACACAGTCCTATGGCAGAATGCTTTTTGAATAGTCATAGGTGCTCAGGAAAAAATATTAGTGAGTTAGGATTGATAATAATTGGTTTCCTTTTCATAGGATTTATTTCATAGGGTTTATTTAAGAGGCTGATTGGCCTGTAAGTCCCGGGTAAATTAAATTCCTTGTAGAAATGGAAAAATATAGAGATATATCCTCATACTGGATAATTTACTTAAAGGAGATTCCCCTGGTCTATTTCACCCCATTTTCTTTTTTAGACTTTGAAAGGAATTCAGAACTTTAGAGTATCAGGTGATTATGACAATGACTGTTCCAACCCTATCACACCCCTGTGTACACAACCAGATCAAGTTATCAAAGGTGAGACAATTAACTGGAACTTTTTCAAACTGTTCATTTAGAGCTGGCAGTGATATAAATAAATCATATATGATCTAAAATTAGTTTGTGTATCATTTGGGGCATTGTGATGTCCTGTGTCCTTAGTTATGTAAAATCATGATTGGGTGTTGAGGAGTATGGAGATGGCCTTGAAGAAGGAATTCAACAGCTGTTAAGTAAACATTCTAAGCCCCAGAAGGGAAGGAGTAAGAAAGTACCTCAAGATTGCCCCAACTTGACTCTTTGGTATGAGGGAGGGAGAGAGAATCTCAGGCTTTCAAGAGTCTTTTATTATACTCGACAGCAATAAAGAGGAGTTCCAGTAGTCTGTGTGGAATCTGTTTTCTAACCTGGCCTGTCTTAATGGGTTGACAATGAGACTAAATAAAGAAAAAATAGATACCATAGTTGGCAAAATAAACATTCTCCATTCCAGAGCTCTTTGAGATAATGGCTTGCAAGCTTTTAGCCACATTTTTAATAATGACTAAATAAAAATATATTTTATTTTCCTTTTTAAATGGAAAGACTTGGGAATCTTAACTCTATTGTTGTTGTTAGTTGCGAAGTCGTGTCTGACCCATCGCGACCCCATGGACAATGTTCCTCCAGGCCTTCCTGTCCTCTACCATCTTCTGGAGTCCATTTAAGCTCACGCCTACTGCTTCAGTGTTTCCATCCAGCCACCTCATTCTTTGTCGTCCCCTTCTTCTATTGCCCTCAACTTTTCCCAGTATTAGGCTCTTCTCCAGTGAGTCCTTCCTTCTCATTAAGTGGCCAAAGTACAGGTGAAACTCGAAAAATTAGAATATCGTGCAAAAGTTCATTTATTTCAGTAATGCAACTTAAAAGGGGAAACTAATATATGAGATAGACTCATTACATGCAAAGCAAGATAGTTCAAGCCGTGATTTGTCATAATTGTGATGATTATGGTGTACAGCTCATGAAAACCCCAAATCCACAATCTCAGAAAATTAGAATATTACATGCAATCAATAAAACAAGGAGTGTACATAGAACAATATCGGACCTCTGAAAAGTATAAGCATGCATATGAACTCAGTACTTGGTTTGGGCCCCTTTTGCAGCAATTACTGCCTCAATGCGGTGTGGCATGGAAGCTATCAGCCTGTGGCACTACTGAGGTGTTATGGAAGACCAGGATGCTTCAATAGCGGCCTTCGGCTCTTCTGCATTGTTCGTCTCATGTCTCTCATCTTTCTCTTGGCAATGCCCCATAGATTCTCTATGGGGTTCAGGTCAGGCGAGTTTGCTGGCCAATCAAGCACAGTAATCCCACGGTCATTGAACCAGGTTTTGGTGCTTTTGGCAGTGTGGGCAGGTACCAGGTCCTGCTGGAAAATGAAGTCAGCATCCCCATAAAGCTCGTCTGCAGAAGGAAGCATGAAGTGCTCCAAAATCTCCCAGTAGACGGCTGCGTTGACCTTGGACTTAATGAAGCACAGTGGACCAACACCAGCAGATGACATGGCTCCCCAAAACACAGACTGTGGAAACTTCACACTGGACTTCAAGCATCTTGCAGTGTGTGCCTCTCCATTCTTCCTCCAGACTCTGGGTCCTTGGTTTCCAAATGAGATGCAAAAGTTGCTCTCATCAGAAAAGAGGACTTTGGACCACTGAGCAACAGACCAGGTCTGTTTTTCTTTAGCCCAGGTAAGACGCTTCTGACGTTGTTTGTTGTTCAGGAGCGGCTTGACAAGAGGAATACAACATTTGAAGCCCATGTCCAGGATCTGTCTGTGTGTGGTGGCTCTTGATGCACTGACTCCAGCCTCAGTCCACTCCTTGTGAAAGTCCCCAACAGTTTTGAATGGCCTTTTCCTGACAATCCTCTCCAGGCTGCGATCATCCCTGCTGCTTGTGCACCTTTTTCTTACACACTTTCCCCTTCCACATAACTTTCTATTATTGTGCTTTGATACAGCACTTGGTGAACATCCAACTTCTTTTGCAATTACCTTTTGAGGCTTTCCCTCCTTATGGAGTGTGTCAATGATGGTTTTCTGCACAACTGTCAGGTCAGCAGTCTTCCCCATGATTGTGATTCCTACTGAACCAGACTGAGAGACCATTTAAAGGCTCAGGAAGCCTTTGCAGGTGTTATGGCTTAATTAGCTGATTAGAGTGGGACACTTTGAGCCTAGAATATTGCACCTTTTCACAATAGTCTAATTTTCTGAGATTGTGGATTTGGGGTTTTCATGAGCTGTAAGCCATAATCATCACAATTATGACAAATTACAGCTTGAACTATCTTGCTTTGCATGTAATGAGTCTATCTCATATATTAGTTTCCCCTTTTAAGTTGCATTACTGAAATAAATGAACTTTTGCACAATATTCTCATTTTTCAAGTTTCGCCTGTATTTGAGTTTCAACTTCAGGATCTGGCCTTCTAAAGAGCAGTCAGGGTTGATCTCCTCTAGGACTGACCGGTTTGATTGCCTTGCAGTCCAAGGGACTCTCAGGAGTCTTCTCCAGCACCATAGTTCAAAGGCCTCAATTGTTTGGTGCTCACCCTTTCTTATGGTCCAACTTTCACAGCCATACATTGCAACTGGGAAGACCATAGCCTTAACTATATGCACTTTTGTTGGCAGGGTGATGTCTCTGCTTTTTAGTGTGCTGTCTAGATTTGCCATGGCTTTCCACCCCAGGAGCAAACGTCTTTTAATTTCTTGGCTGCAGTTCCTGTCTGCGGTGATCTTGGAGCCCAGGAAAATAAAATCTGTCACTACCTCCATTTCTTCCCCATCTACTTGCCAGGAATTGAGAGGGCTGGGTGCCATGATCTTAGTTTTCTTAATGTTAAGTTTCAAGCCAACTTTTGCACTCTCCTCCTTCACCCGCAACAAGAGGCTTTTTAGTTCCTCATCACTTTCTGCCATTAGAGTGGTATCATCTGCATATCTTAGGTTGTTGATATTTCTCCTGGCAATCTTAATTCCAACTTTTGATTCATCTAGCCCTGCCTTTCTCATGATGTGCTCTGCATATACAGTAAGTTAAATAGGCAGGGCGACAGTATACAGCCTTGCCGGACTCCTTTCCCAATTTTGAACCAATCAGTGCTTCCGTGTCCAGTTCTCACTGTTGCTTCTTGACCCGCATATAGGTTTCTCAAGAGACAAATAAGATGGTCTGGTACTCCCATCTCTTTAAGAACTTGCCACAGTTTGTTATGATCCACACAATCAAAGGCTTTAGC
The DNA here is from genome assembly GCA_024449315.1 of Daboia siamensis. Taxonomy (NCBI): domain Eukaryota; kingdom Metazoa; phylum Chordata; class Lepidosauria; order Squamata; family Viperidae; genus Daboia; species Daboia siamensis. The sequence goes on along the minus strand of JAKJMR010016574.1, from coordinate 103,000 downwards.
ATAGTCAATGAAGCAGAAGTAGATGTTTTTCTGGAACTCCCTAGCTTTCTCCATGATCCAGCGTATGTTGGTAATTTGATCTCTAGTTCCTCTGCCTCTTCGAAATCCTGCCTGTACTTCTTAACTCTATATAACATACCAAATGGTGCAAAAAAACAAACCTTGAAACAACCCCATCATGTCTTCTTCCTGTGATATCAGAAGGAATGTAAGATGAAAACGTAACTTACATTCTGAGTTTTTCTTACTGGGAAATGGCATATTTTATGTATGTTTTCTGTATGTTAAATTTGCATGGATTATATAACTCATTTTTGTGGCATCCTTCCTAGGGGGTGCGAGTATCATTCAGTGCCACATTCTCAATGACAAGCGACATATACTAACCAAAGATACAAACAACAATGTGGCATATTGGGATGTATTGAAGGTCAGTGGAACTAGTAATTTAAATATATGTGAGTTGGGTATTTAAAAATCTTCTCTTTTGCTTGTTCTTTTCCCTTGTAATCCTTTAGAACATAAACCAGTTGGCAGTTTCTATCCAATTGAGGATGGAGAGCCTATGGCTCTCATGATATTTTAAACTACAAATCTTGCCACTTCTCACATGTAGGCATGTAAAGTAGAAGACTTCGGAAAAATGGACTTTGAAGAAGAAATTAAGAAAAGATTTAAAATGGTGTATGTACCAAACTGGTTTTCAGTAGACTTAAAAACTGGGGTAAGGCACATTTTTTGATTATACCAATTTGGCGTGATATGTATGCTGCCTTGTTTACTATCCAGTTCTTCTAGAGCTCGGGGTAATAGTCATGGATCCCCTTTTCTATTTTATTCAGACAATGTTCCATGAGGTTTAAAATAAAGCTTAGGTCACGGTAACACAATGAATGTACTGAATAGGAATGAGCATAGGTAATATCTATAAGAAACATGTGGCGCATGAAGCAGAATAGATAAAAAGAAGAAACTTCATTTGCCTTATTTCCTAGCTCTTTGGGGGTCTTTTACAATATCACATGTATCAACAAGAAAAATCACTTATATATATTTTGATACTTTCAGCTAAACAACAATTTTAATTTCATTTTTTTTCTCTTTGAAATGATTTATATTGAGGCACACTTTTCTTTGAATGCTAGTGAACACTAATAAGGAAATCTAGCAGCAAGCACACAAATCTTATTCTGTATCCTATTCAAATTAACATGGATTTAGTGTAATGAAGAAATTACTGACATTGTTATTTACTTAGAATTGCTATCCAATCAGATGTGCTCATCAAGGTTTTCTATGGTTTGAATGCCAATAAAACAGTTTTGTTCTAATGCATTTCAAGTCTCACCTAATTGCCTTTTTTTGGCAGATGTTAACTATTACTTTAGATGAGAGTGACTGCTTCACAGCTTGGGTCTCAGCCAAAGATGCCAGGTTTAGCAGTGCAGATGGATCTGACCCAAAATGTGAGTGTGTTCTCTTAATGTCACAAAAGGGCTAGTTTTCTTAAAGACATGGTCATATTTCTTGGATGTAGAAATACTATGAGCATACTTGATCTTCTCTTTTCAAGTGGTTGAGAGAGAATTTTCTGAATTCAAGTTTGCTGTTTGTGTTGGCTCATTAGACTGGAATTAGTCGATTGGTTTACAACTCATCACAGTTTTTAAGAGTCAGTCTCTGAACTGGAAACAAACTTGATGGGGATTGGTTTTTTTCATTTTTGCATAGTTTGGAAACAATAGTCCACACTTTTAAACAGCCCAGTTTGTAGACTTAGGATTTCAACTGTTGTTGAAGACTTTTTAAACTAACTTTTTAAATCTGTATGGTAAGGATAAATTAAAGCTTAGATGGCAAACCTACTTCAGATGCTGGGAAAGGCTTGCAGATGCCAAGTAACTGAATGTTTCAATAGCTATTCTATGGGATAGCAGACCTGCTTTTGAAAAATCCCAGAAGCTGATACCACTGAGGTGGAGTGTGCCACATTCATGGATTTTTGTTTAAACATCTGTGACTAACAGCAATAACAACCTAAATATAAATAATTAGTCATGCTTTTTTGTTTTCTTTGTATCACAATATACAGTGAACCTTGGGGGGCTTCTGCTGCAAGCTCTGTTAGAATACTGGCCTAGGACCCACATCAATCCCATGGATGAAGAAGAAAATGAGATGAATCATGGTGAGCACTTCTTTCTACCCCAAGGAACTATCTTGAGTTGGCATTTGGCAAACCCTTCCTACATTTACAGAAAGCATTGATGTATTATTAAAGAAAACCATGTGGATCATCCCTGTTCTTCCTAATTTCATGAGATAGTTAGAAGGTTAAACTTACCACTTGGACTGGCTTTTGGTTTTTTATTTAAATCCCTGTAGAAGAGCAGCATCTAGGGCAGTTTTTTATTTTTTTTACTCTCAGGACTCCTTCCCACTTTTAAAAATTATGGAGGACCCCAAAAGAGCGTTTGTTTGTATAGAATTGATACATTCATGTAATATTTACTTATTAAATGTGGTGAATGTAGTCTGTGGAGTCCCAAGAGGGAGGGGCTGCTTCCCAGAGAGTAAAGAGGCAGAGGAGTTTGAAATGTCCTGTAGGCAGGAAGAGGGCTAAGATGGCCCCTCCCTAGTAGTTCACAGGGTGTATTTATAGTTATGCAAATATTTGCTTAAGTCTGACAAGATTTCTGTCTTTAGGCAAACAATAAGCTACTCAGAAATAATTCCACATGTCATTCTTGGTTTGTGGAGCTTGATATCAATCTTGCCAGACTCCAGCAACTATCTGCATAACTATAGATATACGGTGTGAGCTGCTAGGGAGGGATATCTTAGCCATCTTCCTGCCTATCAGACTTTCCAAGCTCTGCTGCCTCTTTTCTCTCTGGGAAGCAGCCCCTACATTCCCCCAGATTAAATCATGTAAAAATAACAATATTAAACCTATTATATATTAACATAAATAAAATATTTTTCATGAAAAACCCTACACTTTTTTAACAAAAAATGAGAAGATTGACATTGTTTTACATTTTTGCAAATACCTTCAGTATCTGGCAAATTGTTTTCGAACTGTACTGTTGGAGAAGACTCTTGAGAGTCCCTTGGACTGCAAGGAGATCAAATCAGTCAATCCTAAAGGAAATCAAACCTGACCATTCTTTGGAAGGACAGATACTGAAGCTGACGCTCAAATATTTTGGCCACCAAATGAGAAGAGAGGATGCATTGGAAAAGACCCTGATTTTGGGAAAGATGAAAGGCAAAAGGAGAAGGAAACAGCAGAGGATGAGATGGTTAGATAGTGTCATCAGTGCAGTGGGCATGAGTTTGGGCGGACACCATCAGACAGTGGAGGACAGGGAGGCCTAGTGTGCTGTGGTCCATGGGGTCATGAAGAGTTGGACACGTCTTAGCGACTGAACAACAACATTCTGGCAGATGATTTTGATTTTGCACACCCCGAGAAAGTCTTGGGGGACCCCCAGGGATTCTAGGACCACACTTTAGAAAACACTGATCTAGGGCTAGGCGGTTTAATCTTTCCTACCCTGTCATGTCCCTGAAGAAAAGTTTGTGTTTCTTGCACTGCAAATAGTAGAAAAAAATCATTGGAACCCATTGGAGTTAACTGTTCTCAGCATAGGCTGTCCTGACCACTGTGATCCCCATCCAGATGTGAGGAAGGGGGTGATTTAGATTAGCTTAAAAATTCACTGAAATTAGAGTCAGGTTGGGATTGTTAAAATTAGATTTCATTGCAATAACAATTCACACTTTTGTCTTGAATTCAATTATTGTATGGTCTTAATAACACGTCTTTTTATTTACCCATCTGGTAACAGTGAATGGTGAACAGGAGAACAGACTACAAAAAGGAAATGGGTACTTCCAAGTGCCACCACACACACCAGTTATTTTTGGGGAAGCTGGAGGACGCACTTTGTTTAGGTACTGAAATTCTGGCAAAGAAGCATGAAAGTGGGTGGTTGTGTTGGAGCAGCTTTTTCAACAAGCCACTGAAGAAAGCTACTGAAGAAAGTCAATCTTTTGTAGACAATATAGTCATGTGGCAAGGTGACCTATGCACTGGCCAGTGTTTGATTCAACCCTCACCTCTCTCAAGTGGCCCTATGCAAGCCTTAGAAATTATCTATCTATCTATCTATTTATCTTATATGTGTGTACACACACACACACACTACTTGGACTTATATCCCACCTTTCCTCCAGGAGCTCAAGGCAGCATATATAATACTTTCTTCCATCCACCTCTCACCTCTACCCACAATAATTGTGTGAGGTTGGTTGGGATGAGGGAGAACAACCTAGTGACCTATACAGGCAGTCCTTGCAACAGATCACCCAAAAATTATAACCGATCACCCCAAAGGGCTTATGACCCACTTTTAAAGTTTTCATGGCTGGGTACACACACACACACACGTCATGTGATCATATTTTGGGCGCTTTGCTTGCTTTCCCAAATTTTTATTAGTTTATTCAAATATAAAATACAAAGGAAAATAAAAATAATGTGAAACTAGGGGAAGGAAAAAGGGATGAAGAGAAAATGTGGGGTAGAAGGGGGAAAAAAAGGCATTGACTTCCGACTCTTTTTAGCACAGTAGAAGATAATATTACAGCCTCAACTTTTTACTTTTACACAGTAGTATATACTAGCCATTTCTGTAAGAACAAACCTATCTAATCAGCAAAACCAAAATCAAAGTTTCATTTTTTTTCAATCACAAGCAAAATCCAGAAGTGATTTTCAAATAGAAACAAAATTAGATACATTCTCTTCTTTGGATAAAGCAATCAATTACTTGCACTTATTAATCTTTATATATTATCATTTATATTAACAAAATTCTCTATATTCTTTCAGATTTAACCTTTAATGGAAAAAACACTTTTACATCCATTTTAAAAGACTAAACTTTTCTTTAAAAATGTTTATAAAACCAATAAGTTCTAGTACATCTTTTTTAACTTCCTTTTAACATACTTTAAAATTCACTTTCAATAATATTTTATGAGCTTTAAAAATTACTCAAGCATTATATATAAAGGGAAAAAAACATTTTCAAACCCACTTTATAAACAAAACTACTTTAAAACTTTCAATTACATAGATCAATAAAAAAATCTAACTCCAATTATCTCATTGAATTTAAGTCATTCCCTCCAATTTATCCTCATAGAATAAAATCTATTTCTTTTCTGGAATATCTATCAAATAAATATCAAGTTGTTTTTCTCAAAAAATTCTCAAGAAAAAGTCCCAAACCTGTCCTCTTTAAGACTTGCAAATTTACTTGGAACTTTTCTTTCAATTTCTCTGGGAGGCTTGTATTTAAACCAGGGACCTTCAAACCTGGCCCTTTTATGACTTGTGGACTTCAACTCCCAGAATTCCTCAGCCAGGCATGCTGTCATAAAAGGGCTAAGTTTGAAGAGCCCTGATTTAAACAGTCACAATAATAAAGATCCGAGTCAGATTTATATTCCAAAATTGCATTTAATTCCTTTGCATTGTCAGATACTTATGGAATTGCCTCAATGGTTTGGCAACTTTCTACACATAATTGCATCTCTGATTACTCATCTTCCAATTACTTGAATAGTTTTCATAACAACTTTAGAACATAATTGATCTATAAAGTGAAGAGTTTTAAATATTTCTCAAGCAGCTCTTGCAAAAAGACAAAATCCATTGGACTCCATCTTCGTAGCTCTCTTGTGGTCAAAGTAGATTTTTTATAAATGAGAATTCATAAAAATCAGAAAGTTTCAGTCACCCACAACTAAACAGTCTAAAGCTACAGATTACTTAAAAGTAATAAAATAGAGCCACAACTTTCTGTCCTTATATTTCACCATCAAAGATACTCCACACTTCCTTATTTTACCTAGCCTCCAGCAGCCCTCTTCCTTGTCATTTAACAATAAAGGAGTTTCAAAAAAGGCACAGCCTGTTACTTCAAGAAGTAACAGGTTGTGGCTAAAAAACCTCTTTTAACTAATAAAGATAATCCATAAAGTGATTAAGAAATGAAAGGTATGACTTATTGACCATTTGAAAAATAAATTCCCAAATGGCTGCTTTTTCAACAACAAAGTGATTGCAGCCCATCCCCCCAGCTAAATGGCTCACCAGTTACTCTGAAGCACAGCTCCTACAGCTACTTGCAGACTGCATTTTGGGTTCTTTGCAACCGGCTCATGTTTATGGCCATTTGCAGCTTCTTGTGGTCACATAACCACGATTTTTGGCTTTTTTTGCCAGTTTCTGGCATTTACTTCCAGTTTCCATTAAAAAATGCCCATTGGATAAAATGGATTTGCTAACAACCACCACAAAAAAGGTCCTAAAATCAGGCACAGTCACATGGTGACCTGTTTAGCAACTGCAACAACTTATGATAATTTACAGTTGTAAGCTGAGGACTGCCTGTATTGTATTTTAACCACCATGTATATTAAGTACTCTGAATGCATTGACCTAAATACATTGAAATGTCATCCTTCCCCAACAGCATGTCTTCCATATATATTGGCACTGTAGACCCAGGTTGCACAGCCTACCACAGCACATAAGTCTTTATACCTTTGGAGGTACTGTAACAGAAAAGAACAGATGATGTTTTCTGTCATTAAAATTTTATCGACATTTTCTGTTGTATTTCCTCATATATACATTTTTGAGAGGTTTTCCCCCCTTGGTCCTTCAGTGTACCTAACAGCACATTTCCAATCTCTTCCATACAGGTTGCTGTGCCGAGATTCTGGTGGTGAAACTGAATCCATGCTCCTTAACGAAACTGTGCCACAATGGGTAATTGACATCACTGTGGATGTAAGTGTGCTGAGAAAGCTAGTCTAGAATAACTTTATTTTCTTCATGAAAATGTTGATTGCTGAAGACATTAATTGCCAGATGCCATTATAATGAAACAGGCATAAATATTCTGATCTCCAGCCTCTTTGGGACTATATTTCCCACAATTCCTTGCTATTAGCGATTCTCCCTGGGACTAAAATAACTGAAGAGTATTAAATTGCTTCCCTCTGTTATAAATAGATCTTGAGAAAATCACATCAAAGATTAAGTTTCAAAAATTTCTGAAACTTAAAATATCTCACACCTGATTATTTTAATGGGATTTAATTTCCTTTGATTCTGTGATGAGACCTCAAAATGAACCATGGTTTCTAATGATCACACTGGATACAATTTTAAATATATGTCTCAGAGTTACTTAATATCTAGTAGGGAGTTGCAAATTTGATCAGTCTTGGAGCAGAACATTCTGGAGAATTTCTTTCTGGACTATCTTAACCTCCTGCAGAACAATTCAGTAGTTTCTGGAAATTAATACTCCAAGCCATCTTTGAAGGATTTGCTTCTGGAAACCGTCCTGGAACAGCATGGACTACAGGTTTTGTTCTGGAATTCTTCAGAATGTTGTTTTGCTTAATCAATGACTTTGGACATCCCAAAAAGCTTGTTTGGTAATACACTATATAACGTATTCAAGAATTTTTCCTAATAACTTTTTCTCATTGAGAGAGATGCTTGAAAATCTTGGGAGAATATTTGATGTGCCTGGAATTTGAGAAAGATATTGAGACCAGAAGAGGAAATTGGAGATCAAGATAGTCCAGTCTCAGTTCTTGTGCCTAAACTGTTTATAATTTAGTTGCTAGCTAAATACAGGTTATAAACTGTATCAGATATGTTCTGATACAGGTAATCCTCGACTTATGACTATAATAGAGCCTGCCCATCATGGTTATAAGTTGTGACGGTCATAAAATGGGTCAGTCATATGACCAACCTGATTTTACAACCTTTATTGTGGTGGTTGTTAAGCTAATCTCTGTGGTCATTAAGCAAAACCATGGTTGTTAAGTGAACTAATGGTTAGTTACAGGTGCAGTTTTGCTGAAAACCAGAAGTTCCAGTTTGGAAGTGCCATAACTGGGAGGAGGCAACCATTGGAACTTCAAATCTGGGTTATAAGTAGTCCCAAAGTAAGTGTTGTAACTTTAAATGAGTGCTAAGCAACTAGTTGCAAGTCGAGGACTACCTATATGTTCTGGATGTATCAGATATGTTCTGAATCCCATTATGTATGAACTACAAGAGTGTACTTCATATAAGATTAAAAGAACATGGAATGATTTCTGCTTCTTTTTTAATTTTACAGAAAAATATGCCAAAATTTAACAAAATTCCTTTCTACCTCCAACCTCATTCCTCTTCAGGAGCAAAAACATTAAAGAAGTAAGCATTGAGCAGAGAATCAAAGTGATTACAAGAGCATGGAAAAGTAAGTTTGATTCTGTTCAGCTCAGTCCCAAACCTCAATACCGAATCTGCTTTGTCTCTAGGGATCGGCTCTCAGCCAGTGATATGTTGCAAGTTAGGAAGGTGATGGAGCATGTCTATGAAAAAATAATAAACCTAGACAATGAGTCTCAGATGACAAGCTCTTCCAATAATGAAAAAGCTGGGGAACAAGAAAAAGAGGAAGATATCACAGTTCTAGCAGAGGAGAAGATTGAACTCTTGTGTCAAGACCAGGTATGCAATTTTGAGCTCCTTACAGAAAGAGAAAGGGTGGGGTGGCACTAGGGAAAGTATAAATTGGCGTTTCCCAACCTTGGCCACTTGAAGATATATGTACTTTAACTCTTAGAATTCCCCAGCCAGCATTCTAAGCATTCTGAGAGTTAAAGTCTATACAACGTCAAGTGGACATTGGTCTAAATGTTCCAAACATTGTACAAAAAAAAAGACAAGCTAGGTGGTCTTGAGTTTTGTAAATTATCTTGTAACACTTCTGAGGGCCAAAATATGGCTTCAAGGCTCATGCCTCAGGATGCATATTTTCCAATAAAACAGACCTGAGTCAGGAAGATAATTTTATTACGATTTATTCAGAACATTCTGATTAAAAAGGATTCCTCTCATTCAAAGAGGGAACCTTGAGGTGCATCTAACATTACTTTTTATAGTTAAGACATCAAAGAAAATTACAAGAGAAAGGTTGATTGGACCGGACAAAAGTAACCTCACCTTTGCATAAGAAATCAGTTACATGTAGTCAGACATGTTACATGTGTGTCCATTTAAATGAGGTCTGACAAGAGCAGGGGTGTAAAATATAAGTTGTTAATGAGGAAAAAAAGTCATAAGGTTGTTTGGAGTTCATGGAGAGACAAACCAGGTATCAATTAGTGCTGACAAGCTTTCTTGTACCAGAAGACAAACTCCAGACATCCTATTAAAGCAAACACAGTCCTATCCTATCCTGACCTGGGGAACAAAAAGTTTTTATCCTTTCAGTTTAGGAATATTAGAAGCTATCAATCAATCCATTCTGCATTCCAGTCTGCAATGGTTTGATAAACCATTAACATCATTTAAAAACAGAGAAAAATAAGTCAAATTAAAATACAAAATAAGTTAGCAAGTACAACAATACTACAAAATCCATCCTGTGTGGCCCTCACTTCAGAAAGTTTGAACACTGACTCAACAGATGGTCCCAAAGGGTTCTCCCCTGCCCCAAAGGATGAAAACATATTGCATTAAATCAATATTTCTAAACCTTAGCCATTTTAAAATGCTGGCTGGGGAGTTGTGTACGTTGAAATCCATACATCTTTAGATGGCCAAGGTTGAGAAGCTCTACATTTGATGGCCTGACTTCTCATCTCCTGTTGCACAGTAGACTACCTCAACCTTTTAAGTGGGTGGATATAACTTGGAATGCATTGTCTGGTATCTTTTCTGGAAACTTTATTTTTTCTAGAATCCATGGAAAAGGAGAAATTATTCTGTATAGGGCAAAATTTCCTTGAGCAACAAGCAGGCAATGAAAACTGCAGTTTTCTTCACAAAGAGATCTCACTGTGAAGGGAACAAGTCCAGCTATCTGCTATAACTGATCTGGAGACAAGTTTCAGATTTATGCTTTTAGTGCACAAGCTAAAACTGTGTTACTTATTTTGAGTGTGTTTCTCAAGCTTGCATTAGCTCTTGGAAGAGAAAGTTACAGGCTTCCAACAAAGTTAAGAACAAGGCATGCACTTCATCAGCTGGAGTATATTAGTCCCTAAATCTAAATTATTTTATATGACAGGTTTTGGATCCAAATATGGACCTTCGAACTGTCAAGCATTTCATATGGAAAAGTGGGGGTGATTTGACACTTCACTACCGACAGAAGTCAACGTGAGCCAAGTGGTGGACCCAACTGGTTATTAACTAATTTGAGCTTCACGTGCTGGTTCCACCTTAGTACTCTAGGAACCCACTTAAATACTAAGTTCTGACATTTTAAATGCCTCAGCACAGACAGAATCTACTTGAAGTGACTAATAAATCTGTAACATAGATTAAATCGGTATGACATAAACTCAAGGTTGTCCATAGCAAGGTCAAGCAAGAGTGATATAAGAACCCCTTGACTGGTTCCTGTTAAGGTGTGTACAGAGACAAGGTGACCCAGTGCAGATATCTGTGCAGTTCTCCATTTATTTCCAAGATTATCATCCTTCATTCACTCAAGCTTGATATGAAAACTCAGTTCTGCTGCTCCTTCTCAAGTGGTTTTTTTAAAAAAACCCTGCATGTATTGTACTTTGCTAATACATTCCATACAGTAAATTTTGACCACTTTGCCAGATAAATCTATTTACTGTGGAACAGATTACTTTTCTTGAAGTAGAACAGTCTCTGTAGTCTAGACTGGAGAGGCTAATGTCCTTGCTGATAATTATCTTTCAACTTTGATTTTTCTAAGAACATTTTAATAGTAAGAATCAGTAGGCTGTGTTATTACAGGGTCAGTTCGATATGTGAGCATCATGATGAATTCATTCATCTTTAACTAGACTTCAAAAAACATAACTTCTGTTGTCCTAGAACAGGGGTGTAAAACTGTCAGCCTGTGGGCCGGTGCGTCACGTGCAGGTCACGGCCACCCCAGCTCTGCAAAGGCAAAAAAGTCACGTCAAGTTTGACACCCGTGTCCTAGAAGGTTACATCCTGGTTCAGTTCCATAGGATCATATTCTACACTTTATAGCAAACTTGCTCAGTGTGATAGCAAAACAGGTTTTCCTCAAATTATTCTATATGCATTTTGGGATGTTTTTATTGATGTTGTAAGCTGTACACACCTTGGCTTTTTTTTTTTTTTGCACTGTTTCTAAAAATATTTGACAGTTCTTTCCTATTTGCATTGTAGTCTTGTAGAATCTAATTTATTACAAAAGGTGGGAAGAAATGCCCCAGTGGCTAAGCAAGAAAAACTGAATTTAAGTGAAACAGAAGCATCCTGATAATAGTGTAAGAGTTCTGATTTGAAACAGAAGCACAAATACCTTTTTAAAACACACTTCAATAAACTTGGATTCTTTCTTCCTTCCTGTTCCTCCTGAAATTAACACTTTCCTTCCTGATGAGTGCTGGATATAGACTACACCTGATAAGACACTGGTGGTTTGTTTTAACTGTAGGGACATAAGAAAAAATATTGTTCCAACATTGCTTTTGCAGCATGGTAGCTGCTTGTACAATCACCATCATAAATAGAGAGGAGGAGGAAGTAGACATTTGATCTAGCAGTCCTGTTGGGGCTGGATACAAGTTATACCAACCAGTAAAGAAAATATAGTGTGTTGTTTTATTGACTAATAGTATGCCTTTTGAGTTATTCAGCTGTCTTTTTCTGCGCATTTTTCTTTCAGGGGAGAATAGTTTTCCTACTGACTGATGGGCAAATAACAGCTGCTTTCAATGGTTTTCTTGTTTGTATTGTGTGGTGCATAACCACACAGTACTTATAGACATTGCAAGATTGTCAGTGACTGTGGTGCTGCAAATAGACATGTTTGGGTTGGCCACTTGTGCAACGCAAGTCATTGTTTAATGAAGGTCTGATTTGGAATTACGCTTGTACAGGTCTTTCTTGATTGGGGCATGTTCCTTTGTATAAATTTCATCTTTATATGCAGGAGTATAGTTTGCCACATCTGTGCAATGTTGCAGTTTAGTGGAGTAGGTGAATTCATTGGTTAAACCTAACTGTAACTTATCCTGAATTAGTAATCTTTAAAAGCCTGTAATTCAAATTTTATACTCTCCATATTGCCACCAAAAGTAAATATTAACTCCATTCTCCTTTTATTTTAAAAATTAGCCAAAATTTCAGTTTTATTTTCTACAAGTTTCAGAAAGATTAGCAAATGGCCTGCCAATGCCAAAAGAACAATTATGTATTTCACAATTGTATAGAAATAAGATTTACTGTATGACTGTTTTGCACTTGCTGTGTAACTTACAAGTGTTCATCTGGTATAGGAGATGTTTATTATCTGGTGCGTTTTTAAGAGCATCCTGTATTTTCATGAAAGTATCTCCCCAGGGCATGTTACAAAATTGAGGTCTGCTGCTTTCTTCAATTAAAATGTAGTGCAAAGTACAATATGAGCCTAGGACAATGGCTGTTGATCCTTGGCATTTTAGGATATGCCTGGCAAAACCCTGTGTGAAATGTTGGAGGACTCCTGAGAGCAGCATGTTTGTAAAACAGCCTTTTGAGAGAAAAGAAGCCAAATGCTAGCCATGCCTATCTTTGAAGAGTGTTTTGAAACTCTGATTAATAAGTTTGGCCAGATGGCTTCCTGGCAAGGACTTTATTGATCACACTGTTCTGGCTGCCATTTGGTGTCTGAGCATAGTTGCTCCTTTATTTAAAAAGCCACAGAGGCCAGGATAGCTGAAGAACCAGCTCTTGTAAAAGCCTCTGCATAGACTCAGTGTTTTTCAACTCCCAGAAATCCCCAGCCAGCCTGGTGGGAGTTGAAGTCTGCACATCCCAAAGCTGCTGAGGTTGAGAAATGTGAGATATGTATTGGAGTCTTAATTCTGCTCACACATGACAGGAAGCCTTGGGTGTGATCAGGAGATCAGCTGGATCCAGGAACATTATTCATGTTGATTTTTGTTAAGGGTCAGATGGTATTTAGAGTAAAAGAACATGCTATTCTTCCTAAATTAAACTTTCAGACAAAATAAGGTAAAGGTAAAGGTTCCCCCGCACATGCGTGCTAGTTGTTTCCGACTCTAGGGGCCGGTGCTCATCTCCGTTTCAAAGCCGAAGTGCCAGCGCCTGTCTGAGGATGTCTCCGTGGTCATGTGGCCGGCATGACTGGACGCCAAAGGCGCACGGAACGCTGTTACCTTCCCACCGTAGTGGTCCCTATTTTTCTACTTGCATTTTTATGTGCTTTCGAACTGCTAGGTTGGCAGAAGCTGGGACAAGTAACAGGCGCTCACTCTGTTACGCGGCACTCGGGATTTGACCCGCCAAACTGCCGACCTTCTGATCGACAAGCTTAGCATCCTAACCCACTGAGCCACCACGTCCCCTTCAGACAAAATAGTCTTAGGTAAAATTAATGGGGAAATGAACAGAGATAACATTTAAAACGCAAGCCCCCAAAAAACATCTAAAAAGCCTTACCATAAGAAGTTTTCCTGCTTTTCTTATCAGCTGCACTTGGCAACAAACACTTCCAGGAAGTCTCACTTGCTACCTCTCAGCCCTTATCAGCAATTGGTAGAGGGGGTAGCAATTTGGGAAGGAAATATAAAGCAAAATAGGTTCACTAAGCCAAAGATAACCTTAAGGTACCCATTTTAAGATACAAAAACTCAGTCTTAAAAGCAAATTCTGCCCCTTTTGGAAATACCATGATGCAGTTGATATGGCTCACAGAACCCTTTTTAAAAGTATAAAATGTATGAGGTAACTAGAGACAAGGAGCTATTTTAAAAATACAGTCATGTGAAAAAGAAAGTACACCCTCTTTGAGTTCTATGTTTTTACATATTAAAAGGTAAAGGTTCCCCCACACATGCATGCTAGTCGTTTCCAACTCTAGGGGCCGGTGCTTATCTGTGTTTCAAAGCTGAAGAGCCAGCGGTTGTCCGAGGATGTCTCCGTGGTCATGTGGCTGGCATAACTAGACGCCAAAGGTGCATGGAACGCTGTTACCTTCCCACCGTAGTGGTCCCTATTTTTCTACTTGCATTTTTACGTGCTTTCGAACTGCTAGGTTGGCAGAAGCTGGGACGAGTAACAGGCGCTCACTCTGTTATGTGGCACTCGGAATTCGACCCCCCAAACTGCCGACCTTCTGATCGACAAGCTCAGCGTCCTAACCCACTGAGCCACCGCATCCCTTTTTACATATTAGGACATAGTAAAAATCATCTGGTCTTTAGCAGTTCTTAAATGTAGGTAAATATAACCTCAGATAAACAACACATGACATATTACACCATGTCATCATTTATTTTACAAAAAGCCAAAATGGAGAAGCCTTGTGTGAAAAAATAAGTACGCCCTTACTGCTTCCATAGGTATGAAGATGCTAAGTATCAGCCAGGTGCTGCTAATCAAGAGACCTTGATCAAACTGATCGTCAGCAAGTGTGACTACCTCTTTAAAAGCCGAAGTTTTAGACCAGACATGTCAAACACAAGGCCTGGGGGCCGGACCCGGCCCGCAAAGTGGTTTCATGTGGCCTGCAAAGCCATCCTGGAAACAGTGAGGGAACGGCCCCCACTGCCTTGGCCCTGGCCCAGAGACCCTCCTTCTGCCAGAGACCCTCAGATCTGTCCCACTCCTGCCCAGGCCCCCATAGGCACCCTTGATGCGAACGATGTAGAGCTGGCCACGCCCACCCAGTAGGCCACGCCCACTCTGGCCATACCCACCCGGCCCCTTGAGGGCAACCGCAATGCTGATGCGGCCCTCAATGAAATTGAGTTTGACACCCCTGTTTTAGACGTTTGCTGGCCTCCAGCATTGAGGTGTGTGCTAATACTATGCCAAAGAGGAAAGGCATCAGCAGTGATGTCAGAGAAGCAATTGTTGCTGCCCATCGATCTGGGAAGGGTTATAAGGCTATTTCCAAACAATTTAAAGTCCATCATTCTACACCAGGGGTGTCAAATTGCCGGCCTGTGGGCTGGTTTCATCATACCAAAGCTGCACCCACCCCATTACGGGCAATGCAAAAAGATTCATGATATGTCATGACATGTCATGTGATGTGAGTTTGACACCTGTGTTCTACAGTGAGGAAGATTATTCACAAGAGGAAAACAAGACACTTGCCAATCTTCCCAGGACTGGATGTCCCAGCAAGTTCACCCCAAGGTAAGACCATGCAATGCTCAGAGAAATTGCAATCTCAGACTCTACAGACCTCAGTTATGTTAAATGTTGGAAGTCCATGAAAGTTGGACAGACAAGACCAAAGTGAAGATGTTTGGCCATAATGCACAGTGCCATGCTTGGCAAAAACCAAACACATTATATCGGCACAAACATACCAACTGTCAAGCACGGTGGAGGGGTGGTGATTTGGGTTTGTTTTGCAGCCACAGGACCTGGGCATCTTGCAGTCATTGAGTCGACCACGAACTCTTCTGTATAGCAAAGTATTCTAGAGTCAAATGTGAGGCCATCTGTCCAACAGCTAAAGCTTGGCTGACATTGGGTCATGCAACAGGACAATGATCCCAAGCACACCAACAAATCTTCAACAGAATGGCTGAAAAAGAAAAGGTGTTGCAATGGCCCAGTTGAAGCCCAGACCTCAACCTGATTGAAATGCTGTGGTGGGACCTCAAGAGAGCTGTGCATAGGGCTTCTGGGTGGCAAGGCTCCGTCGATGGCGGTCATTTCTGACCGTCAGCCCCGCTGTTCAGTTTAAACCACGAAAACAGCAACAATCAGCTGTTTCACGGTTTGGGAATCCTCCCTTCGGAGGAAGAGGGGGGGTGAGTATTCAGGTAAGAGGTAGAGCTCCCCTAGACCCAGAATTTAATCTGGGGTATTTATTCATTCATTCATTCATTCATTTATTTATTTAATTAGTTTTCTATAACGCCCTATTCCCGAAGGACTCAGGGCGGTTTACAGGGCAATATTTAAAAGACAATATAAATTAAGATAAAAATAGAATTAAAAAGAATTAAATTAATAATAGCCCAACAATAAAACAATGTTAAAATTTAAAACTAACCCCCCCCCCCAGTCCAGGCCGGATAAATCGAAAAGCCAGGTTTTCAGGTCCTGGCGAAACGAGCGCAGGTCAGGGGCAGTCTGGAGTTCCACAGGTAAATCATTCCAAAGGGCAGGCGCGCCCACAGAGAATGCCCTCCCTCTGGGGATCACCCGCCGGCATTCCCTGACTGGCGGCACCCTAAGGAGGCCCTCCCTGTGGGAGTGCACAGGATGGGAAGTTGATGCTGGCAGCAGGTGTTCCCTTAGATAGTCCGGACCCAAGCCATTTAGGGCTTTATAGGTCATCACCAGCACCTTGAATCTCACCCGGAGGGCAACTGGAAGCCAATGCAGCTCACGGAGGTGTTACACAGGAGTATCGGGAGACTCCCATCACAACTCGCGCAGCCGACCCCTGAGGAACTCCACAAACGAGAGGCCTTGGGGCGGATTTCTGCCCTCCCATCAACACCAACTGCGAACGGCCCACGAGATAGGAGGAGAACCACTGTAAAACGGTGCCTCCCACTCCCAACCCCCTGAGACGCCGCAGTAGGATACCATGGTCGATGGTATCAAAAGCCACTGAGAGATCTAATAGGACCAGGACAGAGGAACAACCCCTGTCCCGAGCCCGCCAGAGATCATTCACCAGCGTGACCAATGCCGTCTCCGTGCTGTATCCGGGCCTGAAACCTGATTGGTATGGGTCCAGATAATCAGTTTCCTCCAGGAACAGAGGAAGCTGATGTGCCACCACAATCTCAACAACCTTCGCCAAAAAGCGAAGGTTGGAGACTGGACGATAGTTATTTAAAACAGCTGGGTCCAGGACAGGCTTTTTGAGGAGGGGTCTCACCACCGCCTCCTTCAAGGCGGCAGGAAAGACACCCTCCTTCATAGAAGCAGTTATTACTGCCTGGAACCAGCCTCGTGTCTCCTCCCGGGCTGCATAAACCAGCCAGGAGGGGCACGGATCCAACAAACAGGTGGTGGTGCTCAGCCTCCCCATGATCCTGTCCACATCATCAGGGGAAACAGGATCGAACTCAGTCCAGATAACCGTCCGATTCCTCCACGTCAGACTCTGCCCAGTCAGAGTCCAGACCGGCCCGGATCTAAGCGGTTTTGTCCGCCAGATGATGACTAAACTCCTCGGCTCGTCCCTGTAAGGGATCCTCCCTCACCTCCTAGTTAAGGAGGGAGCGAGTCACCCTAAACAGGGCGGCTGGGCGATTATCTGCGGACGCGATGAGGGCAGCGAAGTAATTAGACCTCGCCATCCTGATCGCTGCAAGATAAGACCTTATAAAGGTTCTTAACTGCAATCGTTCAGATTCAGATCGGCTGGACCTCCAACCACTCTCTAGACCCCGTCTCCGACGCTTCATCTCCCGGAGCTCCGCAGAGAACCATCCAACGGGATGTGCGCCGGGTCAGAGGTCGCAAGGGTACAACACAGTCAAGTGCCCCGGCGGCCGCCCTTTCCCAGGCATCCACCAAGGCATCGACTGGGCTGTGGGTGAGGGCGATGGGTATAGATCCAAGCGCCATCTGGAACCGTTCAGGGTCCATTAGGCGCCTGGGGCGGAACCACCTGGTCGGTTCCGCAGCCCAGCGGCGGGGGGTGACATAACGGAAGACCAGCCGCAGGAGATAGTGATCTGACCATGACAGGGGAACAATGGTTGGTGAACCCCTTCCCAGATCATCCAACTACTGTCCAGACAGGAACACCAGGTCGAGAGTGTGACCCCCCACATGAGACGGGCCCTGAATCATTTGGATCAGGCCCATGGCCATCATGGAAGCCATGAACTCCCGAGCTAACTCAGACGACCCTCCCAGTGAAGGCAAATTGAAGTCCCCCACTCCTATAAGCCTGGGGAACTCCACTGCCAACCCTGAGAGGGTGTCGAGCAGCTCGGGCAGGGCTGTTGCCACACAGCCGGGCGCCAGGTATGTGAGCAACAAGCCCAACTGAGCCCGAGGGCCACATCTCAGGAGGAGGGACTCACTCCTGGCCATCTGGACAATGGTGGTCTCCCGTGGGCATAAAGTCTCCCGAACAACCACCGCCACCCCTCCACCCCTACCCTGAGCCCGTGGCTGGTGTAGCACACGGAAACCTGGAGGGCATAACTCAGTCAGAGGAGCCCCTCCCTCCGAGCCCAACCAAGTCTCCGTGATGCACGCCAGATCCGCACATTCCTCCTCGATCAAGTCCTGAATGAGGGGAGCCTTGTTAACGATGGATCTGACGTTAAAATAAACCAGCCTAAGCTCAGGGGCCTGATCACCCTCATCCCCAGGCAAAAGGGTGCTAACCGGAGGGTCGGAGCGCGCCACTGCACGCAGACAGCGGGGGCGCGATCCCAGATGTTGATGCGGCCCTCCGTGCAACCACCTGCTGCCATTTTCTATCGTTGTGGGGATTTGAAACCCCACCCCAACATTCACAGAACCAGCAACCACCACCCCCTACCCCGTCTCGTCGGGACCACTAACAGGCCCAGATTGAGCGCCGGTTAATAATTCCCTCCCCACTCTACTATCCCTCCCCCTCCCTAACCTTTTAAAATAACCGGCTAAAAAATGTATCAGGGGCCTCTTAACGTGTCTCAACAGTAGGCCCCTGTCTAAGCCCAGCCACCTCTCGGAGTCCCAACAATTGGGCTCGTCATTAAGGGGAGTGTGGAAACAGGCAGCTGGTCGTGCCCAAGAGGGAGGAACCCCCCTAAGGGCATACAGATCAGCTCCAGAGTAACGGTAACAAACCATGGAACAATAGCATGTCCACATAGGGCAAAGATTACAATTATTTACAATGGGTGAATCAATAAAATGATGGTATCCAGATGGAATACTATTGAGTCCGGTGGGTGTGTCTCTCAATCCACTAGTCCAGCTCAGCTCTCACCTGAGATGGCGATCAGGAAGGAAGCCCCAGCCGTCCTCTCACTCTGGCTGAGGAGTCCAACCTGGGGTGGAGAGAGCAGAGTGTCCAGGGCCAAGCCTGCCCCAACTGGTCTCTCACACCAGTGGGGTGGTCGATGAACAATCCAAGACCGTCCTCCCACCACGGTCAGGTCCAGGCCCAAACCAGACTGTCAATGGGGACGTCTTGATCCAGCCGAGCATTAAAGCGGCCATAAGAACTGCCTGCCA
Organism: Daboia siamensis; assembly: GCA_024449315.1. Classification (NCBI taxonomy): domain Eukaryota; kingdom Metazoa; phylum Chordata; class Lepidosauria; order Squamata; family Viperidae; genus Daboia; species Daboia siamensis. Next base: position 83,721 of record JAKJMR010016574.1, on the reverse strand, counting down.
GCACAGGAAATAAGCCAGGCCGCTGCCGATATTGGGGCAGCCGGCCCCTGCCGCCATTCTAGAGGGGGGGGACAAAGACGGCCTCTCCCACAAACGTCCACCCGCTAGTCCAAATGATGTTCCAGTAGCGAGCAAAAAGGCGAGCAAAAGGCATTCCCAGCAATGATGTAGCATCCAGGCATTTCTCAACAATTCCACCACGGCAGGGCAGAAACCGAGGCCGATATCCGGGCCTCAAAGCCACTGTCAACCATCCAGAAGGAGAGGGAGGGCTCCACGCCGCTGAGAACGGCGCCAGCCAGCTGACAGCTCCCGATCGAGTTTCCAACCTATAGAGTCGGTGAAATCGTCGCTGCCGCCCCTCCGCACAAGCGGAGGGTATCCACGGCGAAAAAGCAGAGAAAAAATGTCTGCAGCAGCACAGCATTATTCTCCAGGCTGGTAGGGCAGTAAAACGCCACTCTCCGAAGGGGGGGGAAGGGGGGCTCAGCGCCGCCGAAAACAGCGCCTAACAAGCGTCTCTGCGTCCGCTCCCCCCAAAATCACCCCCTCATACCGTGCCACGGCTGGGCCTCCCTAAATTGCCCCATTTAGAGCCCTTGTGGAATGCGCGTCGCTCAAGCTGCTGCCGCCGCCATCTTGGGCAAAAAAAAAAATTATATTATGAAGCTGCGGTTTTATCATCAATTAGTAATTGGCTTAGTTTAACAGAAGGAAGATTGTTGAATATTGAGGGACATGATTTATTATATGGTTGGCATGCATATTTATTGTATGATAAAAAGGTGGATAATATCTTTAAGACACATATATTTCAGGCCCGGGTTTCAGGCCCGGGTACAGCACGGAGACGGCATTGGTCGCTCTGGTGAATGATCTCTGGAGGGCTCGGGACAGGGGATATTCCTCTGTCCTGGTCCTATTAGACCTCTCAGCGGCTTTCGATACCATCGACCATGGTATCTTGCTGCGGTGTCTCAGGGGATTGGGAGTGGGAGGCACAGTTTTGCGGTGGTTCTCCTCCTATCTCCTGGGACGTTCGCAGTCGGTGTTGGCAGGGGGACAGAGGTCGACCTCGAGGTCTCTCATTTGTGGAGTTCCTCAGGGGTCGGTCCTCTCGCCCCTCCTGTTCAACATCTATATGAAACCGCTGGGTGAGATCATCCGTGGTTTTGGAGTTGGGTATCATCAATATGCTGATGATACCCAGCTTTTTCTTTCTACCCCAAACCACCCCAGTGATGCCCTCGACGTGATGACCCGTTGCCTGGAGGCGGTCCGGGTCTGGATGGGGAGTAACAGACTTCAACTCAACCCCGACAAGACTGAGTGGCTGTGCATACCTGCATCCCGGGATATTCAGAATATTCCATCACTTTCTATGGGGGGTGAACTATTACCCCCCGTAGATAGGGTTCGCAACTTGGGAGTCCTCCTAGATTCACAGCTCAATTTGGAAGATCATATAGGGGCTGTGACTAGGGGGGCCTTCGCCCAGGTTCGCCTGGTGCATCAGTTGCGACCCTATCTAGACCGGGATGCCTTGTGTACGGTCACCCATGCGCTCGTGACCTCTCGCCTTGACTACTGCAATGCTCTCTACATGGGGCTGCCCTTGAAGACCACTCGGAGGCTCCAACTGGTACAGAATGCAGCTGCGAGAGTTGTGTTGGGAGTCTCCCGATACTCCCATATAACACCCTTGCTCCGTGAGCTGCATTGGTTGCCAGTTGTCTTCCGGGTGAGATTCAAGGTACTGGTAATGGTGTTTAAGGCCCTTCATGGCATGGGTCCGGAGTACCTCAGGGATCACCTGCTGCCGGCATCTACTTCCCTCCGCCCTGTACGCTCCCACAGAGAGGGTCTCCTCAGGGTGCCACCGATCAGAGAATGTCGATTGGTGGCCCCCAGGGGGAGATCCTTCTCTGTGGGCGCCCCGGGGCTATGGAATCAGCTCCCGGTTGAGCTCCGGATGGCGCCCGACCTTCGCTCCTTCCGTCGGGGTCTGAAAACATTTTTATTTGTACAAGCTGGACTGGCCTGATGAGGGATGTGGGATGGGTAGTTTTAATGTTTGTATTGGTTTTAGTTTGGGCTAGTTTAATCTCTTTTTAATTTTTGTATTTTTGTATGTATTGCCCTGTACACCGCCCTGAGTCCTTCGGGAGAAGGGCGGTATAGAAATAAAATTAAATAAATAAATAAATAAATATATTAAGGTATGCCCTGTTGCGAGTTTGGAAAAAATATCGATATAAGTTAAATTATAAAATACCAATTTGGGCAATACCTAAGCATGCAATAGAAAATATAAGTCTGGGATTTAAACATGATGTGACTACATATAAAGATATTCTTAGACTGGAGAGGAATGTATGGCAATTAAAGCCATTTAATAGCTTAAAAGGAGGGAAAATAGTACAGACTTGGTTTCAGTATGGTCAGATACAAGCTAGATGGAAAGAAGATCAGAAAATTGGTATTACAACAACAGATGAAAATTTGGTAAAACAAATTAGAGGTCAAAGTCAAGCGCATGTAAGAAGGATATATAATGCATTGATAGAAATAGATTCAGAAACGGAACTTGTCAAAGATTGTATGATAAAATGGGCCCAGAATATTCAAGAGCCAATAACGATGGATGTTTGGGAAAAAAATTGGGTCAGAAATGTAAAATTTACTCAGGCTCAAAATTTAAGAGACAATTTTTATAAAATGTTTTATAGGTGGCACTTAGATCCTAAAAATTTAGCATGTATGTATCCAAATTATCAGCCTAAATGCTGGAGGTGTGGTTGTGAGGATACAACCTATTACCACATGTGGTGGACTTGTAAAAAAGTTAAAGTTTTTTGGATTAAAATTTGGTGGAATGTGCAGAAGATATTTAAGAAAAAGATAAGGTTTACCCCACAGTTATTCTTATTGGGTATTATTACTGATTGTACTGTTATAGAAATTAAATTGATGTTGAATTTAATAACAGCAGCAAGACTTTTGGTTTCTCAATATTGGAAGAAGGAGGAATTGCCTACTATAGAAGAGTAGACTTTAAAAGTTTCAAACTTGGCAGAAATGGCAAAAATTTCAGCATACCTGAAAGAACAATTGCAACAGAGATACATTTCGGAATGGAGAAGATGGATTGAATATATTCAGAATAAATATGGGACTAAAAAATTTCATCTAGCATATGAATGAATATTAGAATTATAAGATGTACTATTATTTACCTATGTATAAGGGGAGTTAAAGTGCGATAGGATTTAAAGTGTATTCACAGTTGGTTAGAATATTTTGGTTTAAGCTTGTTAGAGGCAATACCCTGTTTTCAGCTCTGGGAAGTCAGGGGGGAGGGGGGATGTGGGGGGGATGGAGTATACTTAAAATGTACTGTAAAACTTTTTAATAAAAAAAGAGAGAGCTGTGCATAAACAAATGCCCACAAACCTCAATGAACTGAAGCAATGTTGTCAAGAGTGAGCCAAAATTTCTCCACAACTATGTGAGAGACTGATAAAGTAATACAGAAAACAATTACTTCAAGTTATTGCTGCTAAAGGTGGTTCTACAAACTATCGAATCACAAGGTGTACTTAGTTTTTCACACATGGTTTCTCCATTTTGGCTTTTTGTAAAATAAATGACATGGTGTAATATGTCATGTGCTGTTCATCTGAGCTTGCATTTACCTACTTTTAAGAACTGCTAAGGACCAGATGGTTTTTACTATGTCCCGCTATGTAAAACCATAGAACTCAAAGAGGGTGTACTTTCTTTTTCATGTGACTATAGCTTGCTTCTGAACTACAGTCTTTACTAAGCCGAACATGGATATACAAACCCTAGAGTCAACTGATTGCTGCTCTCAGGAGTACAGTAGTGTGATTGGAAAACTGAATTCTACTGCAATTCAGAAACCAGTTGAATGTTTGGAGCATGTAAAACCAGGATCTTCTGCTGCTAATACTTTTAACCCCAAGGGCAAAATATGTCCTTTAAAGGGCTAGGCCTCTTTGGTTTACAATCAATTCCTGGGCACTTTTGTCACTGCTGTCTGTTTTGGGTGGAGTGAGGGTCTCAGCCTCACTGTGATGTCAGTTTGTTGAGCATCAGCATCCATTCCAGATGGTGTGTTTGGAGATAGGTCTGTAGGAAGGGTTGGCAGTGGAGACACGGAAGGACTTTCCTCTAGTTATTTGGGATGAGAGCTCTTGTCTGCCTGAAGAGAGACCAATTCTGAGAATGGAAGAGAGTTCTGCTTTAAAGAAGAAAGACACACAACATTGTAGTATTTACTGCAAAGGGCACAGATCTCAAGACAGTGATTCTGCTAATATTTGAAAAAAAATGGCACGGACTGTCCTGAATCAAAATGGATGTTAGATTGAACACTGTTCACACGTTAGCAAGGATGTGTTCTCCCAAATGCTTTTCCACTTTGAGTAATACTCCCAATGCAGTTTACACACAATACCAAAAGTCAGGCCCCAAAGATTATTATATAAATTATATTAAATATTCAGATTGGTTGCCATTTTCTTCTAAACACTTCCTTGCTCATTTGGCCCATGACCTTTGAACATTCCTAACTACAGTAACATTTTTTCTGGAAAAAAGTACCTTTTTGAGTCTTGTAACTTCAAATGGTCACTAAGGAAGCTGTCATAAGTCAGGGCCTACCTCTTTTTAATTCAACACCAGTGGCCAAATGGCTTCAAAATCTGCTTACTAAAATATGCACGAGTTTCACTGTTTGCCAATAAGCTACTAAAAGCTGCCAGAACATCTGTTAACCTGAAAGAAGGCAAGGAAGGCACATTGGCTGTTTTTACTAAATCACTTAATTCAGAAAAAGAAGCTCCAGACATATCTCTAAACCTGTGGGGAGAAGAAAAGACAGAAGAAAAAATACCTGACAAAACTTGGATGTCCCAAACAGAACAAAAACAATTGTAACAGCACAGACAACATTCCTACTTCCTCTGTGATACAATTACACTGAACATCACAGAAATGCTAATGGTGTCTTCATTCATTTTGGTTTGTACAAGTGTGAGCCATCCTGATTTGCAGCATACTCAGATAGGATGCCTATGAGTGACAAGTGTCTTCTCAAGCCATGCCTCCCGTGCTGTGGTGACACAGTGGTTAGAATGCAGTACTGCAGCCTAATTCTGCTGACAGTTCAGCAGTTTGATTCTCACCAGCCTTCCATCCTTCCGAGGTCAGTAAAATGAGGACCCAGATTGTTGGGGGCAATAGGCTGACTCTGTAAACCGCTTAGAGAGGGCTGTAAAGCACTGTGAAGTGGTATATAAGTCTAAATGCTATTGCTATTGCTGTACCAAAATAACACTAAGGAGGACAGAGTTCATACATCTCGACCATGGATGGATGATGCTAGAAAACTCTTGGTCACTACAGGGGACATGGGTGTGAAAGTGTATATTATTGCAAGAAAAAGAACCATTGAGCAAGTCAGCCTTCAAAGTGATAATATTCCCTTTGTATCTTGCATACTTAAGGTGAAACTTGAAAAATTAGAATATCGTGCAAAAGTTCATTTATTTCAGTAATGCAACTTAAAAGGGGAAACTAATATATGAGATAGACTCATTACATGCAAAGCAAGATAGTTCAAGCAGTGATTTGTCATAATTGTGATGATTATGGCGTACAGCTCATGAAAACCCCAAATCCACAATCTCAGAAAATTAGAATATTACATGCAATCAATAAAACAAGGAGTGTACATAGAACAATATGGGACCTCTGAAAAGTATAAGCATGCATATGTACTCAGTACTTGGTTTGGGCCCCTTTTGCAGCAATTACTGCCTCAATGCGGCGTGGCATGGAAGCTATCAGCCTGTGGCACTGCTGAGGTGTTATGGAAGACCAGGATGCTTCAATAGCGGCCTTCGGCTCTTCTGCATTGTTCGGTCTCATGTCTCTCATCTTTCTCTTGGCAATGCCCCATAAATTCTCTATGGGGTTCAGGTCAGGCGAGTTTGCTGGCCAATCAAGCACAGTAATCCCACGGTCATTGAACCAGGTTTTGGTGCTTTTGGCAGTGTGGGCAGGTGCCAAGTTCTACTGGAAAATGAAGTCAGCATCCCCATAAAGCTCATCTGCGGAAGGAAGCATGAAGTGTTCCAAAATCTCCTGGTAGACGGCTGCGTTGACCCTGGACTTAATGAAGCACACTAATTTTTTGAGTTTCACCTGTACCATTTCAGCAGAAAATTCCCTCCATCCTCCTCCCTCTCTCCAGAGTCATGGATCCAGGTAATTCAGCATCTCCTTTCAAACAGCTTTTTTCTTCCATCCATACAGACATTTATGGGAGTTTTAGCCAAGCACCCGAAGGGGATATCTAGTTGGGCAAAATGTTTGAGAAGATAAAACTTTTCATATCAGGACTTCTGCATATAGATGTATGAGTTGAGATCTTTGGCCTCTGACTAGGTAAATGTGCAAGTTATTTTTCTTGCAGAGAACAAATACAGGTGAAACTCGAAAAATTAGAATATCGTGCAAAAGTTCATTTATTTCAGTAATGCAACTTAAAAGGGGAAACTAATATATGAGATAGACTCATTACATGCAAAGCAAGATAGTTCAAGCCGTGATTTGTCATAAGTGTGATGATTATAAGAGCCTTGGTGGAGCAGTGGGCTAATGCCTCCTCAAGTAACACCAGCTGCCTGCAATTAGTGCAGGTTCGAGTCCCACCAGGCTCAAGGTTGACTCAGCCTTCCATCCTTCCGAGGTAGGTGAAATGAGGATTGCCCCAGATTGTTGGGGGCAATAAGCTGACTTTGTAATAATGCCGCTGGGGGGGGGGGGCGAAAGCCCTAATAAACAGGCATATACATAGAATGAAGGCTATTGCTAAGCACTTTGGTTTGTGCTTAAATTGTAAGCCGCCCTGAGTCTTCGGAGAAGGGCGGGATATAAATGGGATTAAAATAAAAAAAAATAAAAACAAAAATAAATTATGGCTTACAGCTCATGAAAACCCCAAATCCACAATCTCAGTAAATTAGAATATTGTGAAAAGGTGCAATATTCTAGGCTCAAAGTGTCCCATTCTAATCAGCTAATTAAGCCATAACACCTGCAAAGGGTTCCTGAGCCTTTAAATGGTGTCTCAGTCTGTTTCAGTAGGAATCACAATCATGGGGAAGACTGCTGACCTGACAGTTGTGCAGAAAAGCATCATTGACACCCTCCATAAGGAGGGAAAGCCTCAAAAGGTAATTGCAAAAGAAGTTGGATGTTCCCCAAGTGCTGTATCAAAGCACATTAATAGAAAGTTATGTGGAAGGGAAAAGTGTGGAAGAAAAAGGTGCACAAGCAGCAGGGATGACCGCAGCCTGGAGAGGATTGTCAGGAAAAGGCCATTCAAAAGTGTTGGGGACTTTCACAAGGAGTGGACTGAGGCTGGAGTCAGTGCATCAAGAGCCACCACACACAGACGGATCCTGGACATGGGCTTCAAATATCGTATTCCTCTTCTCAAGCTGCTCCTTAACAACAAACAACATCAGAAGCATCTTACCTGGGCTAAAGAAAAACAGACCTGGTCTGTTGCTCAGTGGTCCAAAGTCCTTTTTTCTGATGAGAGCAACTTTTGCATCTCATTTGGAAACCAAGGACCCAGAGTCTGGAGAAAGAATGGAGAGGCACACACTGCAAGATGCTTGAAGTCCAGTGTGAAATTTCCACAGTCTGTGTTGATTTGGGGAGCCATGTCATCTGCTGGTGTTGGTCCACTGTGCTTCATTAAGTCCAGGGTCAACGCAGCCGTCTACCAGGAGATTTTGGAGCACTTCATGCTTCCTTACGCAGACGAGCTTTATGGGGATGCTGACTTCATTTTCCAGCAGGACTTGGCACCTGCCCACACTGCCAAAAGCACCAAAACCTGGTTCAATGACCGTGGGATTACTGTGCTTGATTGGCCAGCAAACTTGCCTGACCTGAACCCCATAGAGAATTTATGGGGCATTGCCAAGAGAATGATGAGAGACATGAGACCAACTTTTGCACGATATTCTAATTTTTTGAGTTTCTCCTGTAGTCAGGCTTTGGCTGGAGCTGTAATCCAAAGTCTGTTTTTTCACTTTGGGAGCTAGGTGCCAACAAGGAAGCCTAAAATAATAAAACATTTTGACTGCTTGTAAGACTACCTTACCCCAATGTAGTTTAGATGCCTCCCAGGAAGCTTCTTTTTCCACTCATCAACCCAGGTGGATGGCTGAGTTCACAGATCACACTAAACCGTAACATGGTTTCTTCAGTTTCAATTTAGCCACTTGAACAAATTATTTATTGATTAGTTTTATATTCCACCTTTCACTCAGGAGCTCAAGATGTTGGATGGAGCACCATTTTTCCATGACAACCCTCTGAGGTAGGCTGGGCTGAATGAGAGCAACTGGCTCAGAGTTCCCAGGGAATTCCATAAGGGTCCAGGAAACTAAATGTAGGTCTCTAAGTTTCGAATCCAGCACCTTAACCTTTATACTGCACTAACCCTTATTTAACAAATTACAGGTAGTCCTCACCAACAGTAATGGGAACTAGGAACTCCATTGCTAACCAGCACAGCCCTAAGGTACAAGTCACAAGATTGTGCAGGCTTATGATGGCCATTCCAGCATTCCTAATTGCTGTCATTCCACATGGTTGCAGCGTCCCACGTCACATGGTCTCCATTTGTGACTTCCTGCCAGCTTCCCCACTGACTTTGTTGGAAGCTAGCAGTGAAGGTTGCAAATGGTGATCACGTGACTGTGGGATGCTGCAAGGACTGTAACTACAAGGATCTGTTGTAAGTCCCCCTCATTCACTGCTTTTGTAACTTTACATTAAGCGAGGACTACCTGCATTGGGGCAGGGTAGGGGGATTATTTGCCAAAAAAAGAAAGGAAAAGGAATTACATACATTAACTTCTTGTTCAGAAGGGACTAAGACTAAAACGGGCAGGCCCCTTATTTTCTGATTAGAGGTACATGCCTTTTTGGTGCATTTTTTCCTCAGTCAAAGGATTAGGATTAGGATTTATTAAATTTATATGCCGCCCTTCTCCCCAAGGACTCAGGGTTTCTCACAACAATAAAAATTAAGAGACATAAAATACAAAAATTAAAAAAGAATTAAACAATGAATATAAGAAATACAGGACAATTTAACACAATAAAAACCAAATTAAAAACCATGGTCAGTCCAGGCCCGCTTGTTGGAACAACCATGTCTTCAGGTCACGGCGGAAGGATCGGAGATTAGGGGCCATCCGCAGCTCCGGAGGCAGTTCATTCCAGAGGGTTGGCGTGCCCACAGAGAAGGCTCTCCCCCTGGGGGTTGCCGGCCGGCATTGCCTGGCCGATGGAACCCTGAGGAGGCTGACTCTGTGGGAGCAAACTGGGTGATGGGAGGTTGACATTGGCAGCAGGTGGTCTCGCAAGTACCCCGGGCCTAAGCCATGTAGGGCTTTAAAGGTAATTACCAGCACCTTGAATCGCACCCGGAGGGCAACCGGAAGCCAATGCAGCTCGCGCAGGAGAGGTGTAACATGGGAGTATCGAGATACTCCCATAAGCACCCGCGCGGCCGCATTTTGCACCAGCTGAAGCCTCCGGGTGCACTTCAAGGGCAGCCCCATGTAGAGAGCATTGCAGTAATCCAGGCGAGAAGTGACAAGGGTGTGGGTGACCGTGCATAGGGCATCTCGGTCCAAAAAGGGGCACAACTGGCACACCAGGTGAACCTGTGCAAAGGCCCCCCTGGCCACGGCGGTTAGATGATCTTCTAGGTTAAGCCATGAATCCAGGAGGACACCCAAGTTGCGGGCCCTTTCTGAGGGGGGCAATAGCTCTCCCCCCATCAAAAGAGATGGAACATGTTGGACAATACGAGATAAATAAATAAATAAACCTTTATTGTCAAAGTACAACATGTGTACATTGAGATTAGCTGAGCCTCCCCCCGTGCTCTCTCCCCCCCAACACACAGTGACAACAAACCCTCCATCCTACCACACCATGTGAACCAACTACACCACACACCGGCCTCCCAAGTCAATTCTGCATATGTTCACAGAGATTATGTCCCATTTCAAAGCCTAACAGCCCACGGATAAAAGCTATTTTTCAGCCTGTTGGCACGGCTGGCTATACTCCTATATCTCCTACCGGATGGTAGGAGAGTAAAGAGATACCGTCCAGGGTGTGAGTCATCCCTGAGAATCTTCCTCACTCTTCCAAGGCAACGAGCCCTGGCGATGTCATCCAGTGGTGTCAGGGAACAGCCCACAATGTCTTGTGCTGTGCTCACTACCCTCTGTAATACTTTCCTGTCCGCGGCTGTCAGACCAGCATACCAAACCACAATACCATACGAGAGGACGCTCTCTATAGTAGACCGGTAAAAGAGGGTCATTAGTCGTTGTTCTACCCTGTTCTTCCACAAGACCCTAAGAAAGTGAAGCCTCTGTTGGGCCTTTCTAGCCACCTGGGTTGTGTTAACTTTCCAGGTCAGATCTTCACAGAGGTAGACTCCCAGAAATTTAAAGGAGGAAACTCTCTCTACACAGTCCTCTCCGATGTAAAGTGGGGCAGGTTCCTCCTTTTTTCTCTGGAAGTCTAACACCATCTCTTTCGTCTTGCCGATGTTTAGGTGCAAGTTGTTGTTACTACACCATATGGATAGTTTTTGTACCTCCGCCCTATATGCTGTCTCATCCCCACCTGTAATAAGACCCACCACAGTTGTATCATCTGCGAACTTGATTATCGCAGTGGATGGGTCAGATAATACACAATCATAAGTGTATAAAGAGTACAGGTAGGGGCTAAGCACACAGCCCTGTGGCGTGCCGGTGCAAAGTTTCAGGGGGGTGGACAAAGCAGACCCAACCCTCACTGTTTGTAACCGATCCCTAAGAAAGTCTTAAATCCAATCGCAGATGGCGGGGGAGAATTTCAAGATGCCGGTATCCACAGCCATTCGGTCTTGGAGGGGTTCAGCCTGAGCCTGTTCCTTCCCATCCAGACCTGCACCGCCTCCAGGCACCAGGACATCACGTCAAGGGCATCACTGGGTTGGCTCGGGGTGGAGATAAACAACTGGGTATCATCCGCATATTGGTGATACCTCACCCCAAAGACATGGATGATCTCACCCAGCGGCTTCATATAGATGTTAAACAGGAGGGGGGAGAGAACCAACCCCTGAGGTACCCCACAAGAAAGGGGCCTCGGGGTAGATCTCTGCCCCCCTGCCACTACAAACTGTGAACGGCCCGAGAGGTAGCAGGAGAACCACCGTAAAACAGTGCCTCCCACTCCCAACCCCTCGAGCCATTGCAGCAGGATACCATGGTCAATGGTATCAAAAGCCACTGAGAGGTCAAGTAGGACCAGGACAGAGGAGCAACCCCTGTCCCGGACCCGCCAGAAATCTTCTACCAGTGTGACCAATGCCGTTTCTGTGCTGTAACCGGGTCTGAAACCGGACTGGTATGGGTCCAGATAGTCTGCTTCATCCAGGAAATGCGGAAGCTGATGCACCACAACACTCTCAACAACCTTCGCTACAAAGCGAAGGTTGGAGACAGGACGATAGTTATTTAACGAGGCCGGGTCCAGGGCAGGCTTCTTGAGAAGGGGCCTCACCACCGCCTTTTTTAAGGCAGAGGAGAAGACACCCTCTGCCAATGAAGCATTGACAACTGCCTGGAGCCAGCCCCCTGTCACCTCCCCAGCAGCCGAAACTAGCCAGGAGGGACATGGGTCCAATAAATAGGTTGTAGTGCTCAGTCTACACATAATCCTGTCCACATCATCCAAAGACACAGGGTCAAACTCACCCCAAATGGTATAACCAAGACCTGCCCTCTCCACTCTGCCGGATTCCGCCCAGTCGGAGTCCAAACCAGTCCGGAACTGAGCGATTTTGTCCTGCAGATACTGTACAAATTCCTCAGCCCTACCTTGCAAGGGGTCATCCCTCGGTCGCTGATTAAACAGTGAGCGGGTCACTCTAAACAAGGTGGCTGGGCGGTTATCTGCGGACGCAATGAGAGCGGAAAAGTAAACACGCTTTGCCGCTTCCATCGCTACTAAGTAAGACTTAAGATAAGTTTGATCAGATTCGGATCTGCTGGACCTCCAACAGCTCTCTAGGTGTCTTTTTCGGTGCTTCATCTCTCGGAGTCCCTCAGTAAACCAGGGGGATACCCAGGATCTGCGATGGGTCAGAGGCCGCAAAGGCACAACTCGATCCAAGGCCCCAGCAGCCGCCCTCTCCCAGACTGCCACTAGGGCCTCGGCAGAGTCGTGGACAAGGGAAGCAGGAAATGTCCCAAGCTCCGTCTGGAACCTCTCAGGGTCCATCAGGCACCTGGGGCAGAACCACCTAGTCGGTTCCGCCTCCCAGTGGCGGGGGGTGGCATACTGAAAGTCTAGCCAGAGAAGGAAATGATTGGACCATGACTGGTTGGATGGTTAAATCTTCCCTACCCAGACCATTAATCCACTGCCCAGAGATAAAAACCAGGTCGAGTGTGCGCCCTCCATTATGAGTCAGGTCCTGAATTATTTGAGTCAGGTCCATGGCCGTCATGGAGGACATGAACTCCTGAGCCAACTCAGATGCCTCACCCATGGAAGGCAGATTGAAGTCCCCCAGAACTATGAGCCTGAGGAACTCAATCGCCAACCTGGACAAGACATCGAGAAGTTTGGGCAGGGCTGCTGACACGCAGCTGGGAGACAGGTACATTAGCAATAGGCCCAACTGAACTCCAGGACCCCACTTCAAAAGGAGACACTCACACCCGCCTATCTGAGGGATAGTGGCCACTCATGGACAAAGACTCTCCCTACTAATAACCACCGCCACCCCGCCCCTGCCCTGGGCCTGTGGCTGGTGAAGCACCCAGAAGCCTGGTGGGCATAATTCTGAGAGGGGGACACCCCCCTCTTGGCCCAACCAGGTCTCCGTGATGCAGGCCAGGTCTGCGTTCTCCTCCTCAATGAGATCGTGTATGAGGGGAGCCTTGTTCACCACGGACCTGGTGTTAAAATAAACCAGCCTAAGCCCAGGGTCCTGCAATCCTATGCCCCCGGGGAAGCGAGAGCAGCAATGAGGGCAGGAACAGGCAACCGCTTGAAGACAGCGGTGGTCCATTCCCCGATTACAATAGAGCCCTCTGCTCCCACACTCTCTGCCCCTCCCAATCACCGTCAAAATAGGAAGACCCTCCTCACTCGGAGCTGAGTCCACCCCGAAATCCCTACTCCCCCCCCCCCCCTCCATACGATAGTCTGGACTGCTGTCCGGGTCGAACTCCCCCAAGTAAAGTCCGGATCCCTTGGGCCTCCCCCATCCCAGATCCCCTTAAAATTTTATTTAAAAATCTCAATAAAAATCCCCTCAAACTCCTCTTTGCAGCATGCCATCTCTCAGGGTCCCACAACCCGTCATCAAGAAAGATCTTCTGCAAAACAGATGGACGCTCCTGCAAGAGGGGGAATCTTGCAGCGAGTAAAGTTCTTCTAAGGTATACGCTGGCATATAAAGGGAGACAGTAACAGTAACACCAGGCAATGGAGGGTGCCAGTAGATGGAATCGATGAAAAGTTGAAAAGTTCAGAAAAGTTCAGTCAGCCGGTGGCAGGTCCCAAAGCCACAATCATGATGATAATGGAATAATCAACGGCGGCGACAGCAAAAGCCATAATGAGGTAGAGATGACAAGTCCAGAAGAGGGGGGAGGAGGCAGCCCGATGAAAATGCCGATGGACCCAAAACAATGAGTTCAGGCACGACGACAGGGACAGCTACGACCTCCATGGCGGCAAGGAGAAGGAACAGCAGCAGCGGCAGACCCCACAGCTGCAACCACAGCGCCACCAGGTCCACCGCACTCATGGAGCCAACTCGCCGAGCGGCAGAAGGGGGGAAACATAACATCGAAGCCCCCTTCCCCCCTGCCATAACCCAGGTCTCACAATAAAGCAAACAAGCACGAGCAGAGCCCAAATTCCGACTCAAGTTCACTCGGGGTCCAGCTCCGCTCGGCACAACAAAGGCCCAGCACAACAAAGAAACAGTCAGGTCGGCCCCGCCTAGCCGCCAGCGTCCTCTCAGCAAAGTGTTAGATGGTCGGCTTCTCCTCCTCCATCCTCCATCATTACAAACTGCATCCAGACGGGGGAGGGCGCTAACGCTCCACCGGAAATTCAACCGACCGAACAGGGGCCAAACGATAGCAAAAAAAGCCCCATGGCCACCCAGCAAAGCCGAAAACCGTTCCGTGCTAAAAGCTCAAAACCAGCGGACAGCCATCTTGGACATGCACAAAGAGAAAACCAAAGGTCATAAAGGTCCAGGAAACACAGCAATAATGCAAGGACATCATTAGACAGGCAGGGCCAGAATATTTAGTCCTCCTAACCCGGAAAAAGTATCAGAAATTTAATACATCCAATTTATGCCACAGTTCTTTCGCAGTCAGCATCCATATTACAGCAGTGAGAACCTGGGGATCTCATAGGTTGCTAAAAACTGATGGGGTGGGAGGCTTTGACACCCCCTTTCCCCATAAAGAACATTGATTAGCTCATGATATGTACAGGAGGTAACTCAGCCATGTCCAGAATCTCTATGGAGATTATCAGTCATCCAGGTCATGTCCAGAATGAAACGCTCTACCTCCATACAGGTAGTTCTCGACTTACAACAGTTCATTTATTGACCATTCAAAGTTACAATGGCACTGAAAAAAGTGACCTATGACCATTTTTCACACAACCTTTGTAGCAGCCCCATGATCATGTGATCAAAATTCAGATGCTTGGCAATTGGTTCATACTTATGACCATTGCTGTGTCTCAGTCATGTGATCACCTTTTGCAACCTTTTGACAAGCAAAATCAATGGGGAAGCCAGATTCACTTAACAACTGTATTACTAACTTAACAACTGCAGTGATTCACTTAACAACTGTAGCAAGGAAGGTCGTAAAATGGGGCAAAACTCACTTAACAAATGTCTCACTTAACAACAGAAATATTGAGCTCAATTGTGATCGTAAGTCAAGGACTACCTGTATAGCCATTATCTGGGGATTTGGGAGGTGAGTCTCCAGAGGGCAAAGGAGAAGGCAATCTGGACTCCACTGCTTTCTTTCGGACAGCAGCCTGTGTGGGAATTCTGTGCAGATAGCCATGTCCAATGCCACATCCTAAGCTACACAAGAAAGCAAATAAAGGAAAGGCATCAGATAGGATGTGCACTCTTGTTTTTAAAACATAACGAGGGAACCACTATTATTATAGAAACCTTACAAAAAACTCTACTTTTGAATCCTCACAGAGCACTACTAAATCTTTGGCAATAAATGAGATAGAATACAATAGAGCTGTCGGGCCCCGTGGGCCCGACACTACAAGGGGCACTCGGAAACTGGCACAGGGCCCAATGTATCCACCCACCCACACGGCCCTGTGCCCGAACCAACGCAGGAGAAGGTCGTGGGTGAGCGCCGGTCCCGCCGATCAGCTGGGCGTCTGCCTCTGACTACACCGGCCAGACAGCCAGCTACTCTGCGGGTCCCAGCCACACAAGCCCAGTTATCTCCTGCTTCACAGGTTCTGGCAACGTCCTCCCGGCCGGCAGTCTTCTCACGAGCTCGGCAACCAGCTGCTCAGCATCTTCCGGGTCTATCGCTTCGCCAGCCAGCTGGTCCCCGACTCTCAGTCAGGCCTGCAGTAACGGAATGTACGGAAGGACCCGTGGATGCTCGATAGGACAGCCCGGTCTGCCCAGCTGTGCAAGGACCCCTGCGGTTGCTGACAGAGGCAGGCGGTCCTTGCACCGGAGTCCCGACCGCGGATAGGCCTCTGCCGGGACAATACATAGTCAGTCAAGGGGGGTCCTGGCACGACGGGCCTGCCTATGGCGTTGCCTGCGCGTTGGGGAGTTTCTGACCATCAACCCGGCAACTCAGGGTGGTCCGGAGCCGGGACCCGACATGGACCCACCTTGAGACATATGGAAGGGCTTATTGGAGTAGGTGGGGGTGAGGGGGACGTAATGGGTTACAAAGGGTTGGTTGCACGCTGGGAGATTAGGTTTGGGACTGGGGGAGGATGGAGGGCTGCACAGGATACTGACCTTGAGGTAGTCGGCTTGCAGAGGAGCACAGGCGCGGGTACGCACGAGGGGCGGGAAGGGGGTAGAGTTTAAATAGGCGCCAGCTGGATGCTGGTTTGTGTTGGGGAGGGTGGGGCCAGGATGTAGATGGGCTATAAAGCATGCGTTGGAGGCATGTGGCTTCCAACGCTGACTTTGCATTTACTTTGGAGTCTACGAATAAACGATCCTTTGTTGTTAACCGTACCACGGCTCGTCGACTGTGTTTTTATCGGGGACGGCTTGATAGTAAGTCAGCGTTGCTTTCTCTTTGTTTCCTGCTGTCGTGATTTTATCCTGCTTGTCGGTTGTCTGACATGGCAGAGGGAATGCAGGGGGCTGTTCCGGTGGCTGAAGGAGGGGAGCCGGCCGGGGCCACAGCACCTCTTGATGTGGGGGAGCTAGTGGAAGCCCCACCTGTTGTACAGGCCAATGTCCGGGACCAACTCCCCATGGCTGCTGGGAGCGGAGCCCAGGAAACGGGTGGTCAAACGGGTGGTGGGGAGTGGTGGCTAAGCCCTGTTCTGGGCCAGACGGACGCCGGCCAGGAACAACCGACTAGGCCGAGGGGCCCGTTGTCAGGATGGAGGGAGCGTTGCGTAACGGATGAGGAATGGAGTTATTCCACAGCCCCCAGCAGCTATACTCTGGACGTATTGAGGGATAGGTTTGGAGAACCCCGGCCATGGTCCCCCGCTGAGCCTGAACCTGATGATGGACGCTGGTCACATGACAGAGCCGTTCCTGTGCGTCAGGACACAACCTGTTTTCGTCTGGCAAGTCCCAGGTTCCGGGGACCGCCCAGCCATGGCACACCCCAAAGAAATGCTCCCCCTGCGCAAGCCCCAGTTGCTGCTCCAGTTTGGGGAGGCCCAGAGCTGATCGCAACAGCTTTACGGTGAACAACACCACCAGTGGAGGCCTTGGGTTGGCAGGTGGCTAACCCGCAGTAACCCGCAGCCCATGGCGAGACGACCGGGAGTCCAGACGGGACCTTGGGGAACAGGCGTGGCATGGGACCCACCACCACTGCCAATGACTTTTGATGGACACCCTGACCGCCTGGCTGTCTTTCTAAGCCATGTGATACACCATTTGGACAAATTCGCCATGGCTTATTCCTCTCAATGGGCGATGGTGATGGCGGTCACAACGGCGCTGCAAGGAGAGGCCGCAGTGTGAGCTGCCGATCTATATAGTGACCATGCCAGGGAGCTGGGGGATGTTGGGTTTTTCCTAGAGGCATTACGGGTACGCTGCGAGGATGTTACCCGTATACAATGTGCCGAGGCCAAGGTGGTTGGGTTCTGACAAAATGGTCGATCGGCGGTGGAATATGTCTGTGAGTTTCAGGAAGGGACCTTGGAGGTCTTCTAGTCCAGCCCCCTGCTCGAGCAGAAGAACCTATGCCATTTCAGACAAGTGACTGTCTAGTCCAGACATGTCAAACACAAGGCCCGGGGGCCGGATCCGGCCCGCAAAGTGGTTTCATGTGGCCCATGAAGCCATCCTGGAAACAGGGAGGGAACGGCCCCCACTGCCTTGGCCCTGGCCCAGAGACCCTCCTTCTGCCAGAGACCCTCAGATCTGTCCCACTCCTGCCCAGGCCCCCATAGGCACCCTTGATGTGAACAATGTAGAGGTGGCCACGCCCACCCAGTAGGCCATACACACTAGCCACGCCCACCCAGTAGGCCACACCTACCCTGGCCATACCCAACCGGCCCCCTGAGGGCAACCGCAATGCTGATGCGGCCCTCAATGAAATTGAGTTTGACACCCCTGGTCTAGTCTCTTAAAAATCTCCAAGGATGGAGCACCCACAATTTCTGAAGGCAAGCTGTTCCACTGGTTAATTGTCCTCACTGTTAGGAAGTTTCTCCTTAATTCCAGGTTGCTTCTCTCTTTGATCAGTTTCCAACCATTGTTTCTTGTCCTGCCTTCTGGTGCTTTGGAGAATAATTTGACCCCCTGTTCTTTGTGGCAGCCCCTCAAATGCTGGAATACTACTATCATGTCACCCCTATTTCTTCTTTTCCTTAGACTAGCCAAACCCAATTCCTGCAGCCATTCTTCATATGTTTTAGTCTCCAGGCCTTTGATCATCTTAGTTTCTCTTCTCTGAATTTTTTCCAAAGTATCAACATCTTTTTTGTAGTATGGTGACCAAAATTGGTTGCAGTATTCCAGGTGTGGTCTTACTAGGGATTTATAAAGTGTGATCTTGATTCTATGCCTCTGTTTATACAACCCAGGATTGTATTAGCTTTTTTGGTTGCTGCTGCACACTGCTGGCTCATATTCAAGTGATCATCCACTAGGACTCCAAGGTCACTCTCACAGTTACTCTTTTTGAGCTAGGTCTTGCCTAATCTGTATTTCTACCTTTTATTTTTTCCTGCCTAAATGTAAAACTTCACTTTTCTCCACATTAAAGTTCATTTTGTTGGATAGGGCCCATTGTTCAAATTTGTCAAGATGTTTTTGGATCCTGAGCTTGTCTTTTGGGGTGTTGGCTATTACTGCCAGTTTAGTGTCATCTGCAAATTTGATGAGTTCCCCTTCTATTCCCTCATCTAAGTCATTTATGAAGATATTGAAGAGTACTGGGCCTAAGACGAAACCTTGTGGTATCCCACTGCTTACTTCTCTCCATGTGGATGTAGTACCATTGAGGACTACTCGTTGAGTATGGCTTGTCAGCCAGCTACAAATCCATCTGGTGGTGATGTCTATTCCACCTCTTTCTAGCTTACCAAGAAGTAGGTTGTGGTCTACTTTGTCAAATGCCTAACTGAAATCTACAGGTGAAACTCAAAACATTAGAATATTGTGCAAAAGTTCATTTATTTCAGTAATGCAACTTAAAAGTGGAAACTAATATATGAGATAGACTCATTACATGCAAAGCAAGATAGTTCAAGCAGTGATTTGTCATAATTGTGATGATTATGGCGTACAGCTCATGAAAACCCCAAATCCACAATCTCAGACAATTAGAATATTACATGCAATCAATAAAACAAGGAGTGTACATAGAACAATATCGGACCTCTGAAAAGTATAAGCATGCATATGTACTCAGTACTTGGTTTGGGCCCCTTTTGCAGCAATTACTGCCTCAATGCAGCGTGGCATGGAAGCTATCAACCTGTGGCACTGCTGAGGTGTTATGGAAGACCAGGATGCTTCAATAGCGGCCTTCAGCTCTTCTGTATTGTTCGGTCTCATGTCTCTCATCTTTCTCTTGGCAATGCCCCATAGATTTTCTATGGGGTTCAGGTCAGGCGAGTTTGCTGGCCAATCAAGCAGAGTAATCCCACGCTCATTGAACCAGGTTTTGGTGCTTTTGGCAGTGTGGGCAGGTGCCAAGTCCTGCTGGAAAATGAAGTCAGCATCCCCATAAAGCTCGTCTGCAGAAGGAAGCATGAAGTGCTCCAAAATCTCCTGGTAGACGGCTGCGTTGACCTTGGACTTAATGAAGCACAGTGGACCAACACCAGCAGATGACATGGCTCCCCAAATCAACACAGACTGTGGAAACTTCACACTGGACTTCAAGCATTTTGCAGTGTGTGCCTCTCCATTCTTCCTCCAGACTCTGGGTCCTTGGTTTCCAAATGAGATGCAAAGGTTGCTCTCATCAGAAAAGAGGACTTTGGACCACTGAGCAACAGACCAGGTCTGTTTTTCTTTAGCCCAGGTAAGATGCTTCTGATGTTGTTTGTTGTTCAGGAGCAGCTTGACAAGAGGAATACAACATTTGAAGCCCATGTCCAGGATCTGTCTGTGTGTGGTGGCTCTTGATGCACTGACTCTAGCCTCAGTCCACTCCTTGTGAAAGTCCCCAACACTTTTGAATGGCCTTTTCCTGACAATCCTCTCCAGGCTGCGGTCATCCCTGCTGCTTGTGCACCTTTTTCTTCCACACTTTTCTCTTCCACATAACTTTCTATTAATGTGCTTTGATACAGCACTTGGGGAACATCCAACTTCTTTTGCAATTACCTTTTGAGGCTTTCCCTCCTTATGGAGGGTGTCAATGATGGTTTTCTGCACAACTGTCAGGTCAGCAGTCTTCCCCATGATTGTGATTCCTACTGAACCAGACTGAGAGACCATTTAAAGGCTCAGGAAGCCTTTGCAGGTGTTATGGCTTAATTAGCTGATTAGAGTGGGACACTTTGAGCCTAGAATATTGCACCTTTTCACAATATTCTAATTTTCTGAGATTGTGGATTTGGGGTTTTCATGAGCTGTAAGCCATAATCATCACAATTATGACAAATCACAGCTTGAACTATCTTGCTTTGCATGTAATGAGTCTATCTCATATATTACTTTCCCCTTTTAAGTTGCATTACTGAAATAAATGAACTTTTGCACGATATTCTAATTTTTCGAATTTCACCTGTAAGTATACTACATCAACCGCATTTTGCTACAGCAGCGGTAGCAGGTGGTTCTGTGTGGGGTGGGGTGGGGCGGGGCTTGTGCATGTGGTGGAGAAGCAACATGGCGGCACTAGCATGGTGGTAGACCAGTTGCTTCCCTCCCCCTACCAGACACCTGTGTTGGTGGGACTTTCATTAAAAGAAAAAGCTTTATCAGACTTTCTCTCTTCTCATGAGATCTCATGTAGTTAGAAAGTCTGATGGAACCTTTTTTTTTTAACTGATAGTCCCACAAACACATGGCGAAGGCTGAGAAGCAAACAGAGCAACGGAATGCAGCTGAAAGGCAGGTTAGTAAAAAAAAATGCTTGGGGGAGGCAACGGCATCTGGGCAGGGGCAGGTGTGGCAACCTTACCCTGTATGGTGGCGGGAGGGTGGGGCGCATGCCCTTCCCATGCCAGGCCAGCCCCTGCAGCCCTGGGGAGGCTGTGCTGGGCAGCGGTGGGCAGGGCATTGAGGTGGGGGCCTGCAGCCCGACCAAAGCAGGTGGAATGCCAGAGGCTCAGGGAGGGAGGGTGTTGAAGTGGGTGGTCGGGCCATTGGCAAAAGCAACATGGTTGAGTGGAAAGCAGCCTCAGAACAAGTGGGGCAGGTAAGGAAAGAAATCCTTCCCCCCCCCCCCAGAAATTGCCTTTCTTTCCTTACCCGACTCCCAGCCCTGTGCCACTGCTCCTTTGCCATCTGCCGCGTGCAAGGATACGAAGGGTTTTTTTGGGGAAAAAAAGTCAGTCAATTCCAGCTTCTCGTGAAAGATCGTGAAGTTGGAATTGATTGACCATTTGCCGCCTCCTGCTGCCATGAGGGTATGGAACAAGCGAGGCGGCAGTAAGAAACCGGTATACCAATGGGGATCCGGCTTTCCTCGCTTGGGGTGGCTTTTGGCTTGCTGGCCGTGGGCGTGCTCTACCATGTCTACTTGAGCTTGCTAGCCGGCCATTTCACCTCTTTTGTGCTGGGTGGGCCAGGTGCTCTGAGTGGCGGCGGCAGCCTAATGGACCTGCACGAGCTGCTGGCGGTGGCCTGAGGCAGGGCTAAGATGCGTTGGGTGTGTGAGGGGAACAGACTCCATGTGCGGGCCAAGGGCAAGATCTGCAAGGGAGCCAAGGAGATGACCAGCAGTGACCTGCTCTTGAACCTCAAGCAAAAACACATGGGAAGGAGTAGGTCTGCATCATGCGTCTCCCCCCTCCCCTACTCAGTCTGCTGCTGGAGGGCTGGCCCAGTATTTGCAATGGGCTACGGAGCCCCAGAGTGTGCCGTTCAAGAGGCCAGCAGGCTGTGGCTGCTGACAGACACTGTTGGCCCCCATGTGCTCACTGAGCTCTGTGTGCGGGGACCGACAGTGTTAGGCAGCAGCTGCCCCAGCCCCTGCCTCACCTTGCCTTGCCCTTCACCCTGCAGGACGAGCCTCCTGCCCACCGCCCCACCCGCCAGAAACCCCTTGGATCTTCCCCAACCCTGCCCAGCCCCCACAAGCATTCCTCCCCACGAGCAACATTGAAGTGGCCACGCCCACCCCGGCCACAGCCACCCAGTCTGCCATGACCACTGCAGCCTTGCCCACCCAGTGGGCCACACCCACCTGCCACCCAGCGATACATAAGTGGGTTTTGGGTTGCAGTTTGGGCACTCGGTCTCTAAAAGATTCGCCAACACTATCCTAGGATTTTATAAAGCGGTACTAATACTTCCTCTGTTTATACAACCCAGGATTGTATTAGCTTTTTTGGCTGCTGCTGCACAGTGCTGGCTCATAGTCAAGTGATCGTCCACTAGGACTCCATGGTCCCTCTCACAGTTACTGTTTTTGAGCCAGGTCTCGCCTAATCTTTGATTTTTCCTGCCTAAATGTAAAACTTCACTTTTCTCCACATTAAAGTTCATTTTGTTGGATAGGGCCCATTGTTCCAGTTTGTCAATATCTTTTTGGATCCTGAGCTTGTCTTCTGGGGTGTTAGCTATTCCTCCCAGTTTGGTGTCATCTGCAAATTTGATGAGTTCCCCTTCTATTCCCTCATCTAAGTCATTTATGAAGATATTGAAGAGTACTAGACCTAAGACGAAACCTTGTGGTATCCCACTGCTTACTTCTCTCCATGTGGATGTAGGACCATTGAGGACTACTCGTTGAGTACAGTTTGTCAGCCAGCTACAGATCCATCTGGTGGTGTTGTTGTCTATCCCAGGGCTTTTCAACTTTTTAGGATATGGCAACATCCAAGTACCACCAGTTGCCTAGCAAGGTGTCAAAAACTTGATGAACAAAAAAAAGGGGGGAAAAGTGATGAAGTACAGGTAGTCCTCAACTTACAACAGTTTGCTTAGTGACTGTTCGAAGTTACAATGGCACTGAAAAAAGTGCCCCCCAAGCCACAGCCAAGCAAGACACCTGCCTGCCCACCCGGTGGCGCTCTTCCTCCTGTCCGGGTTTTTCATTGTTGTGAGCATTTCTGTTGACGATTGGCAGCAGGGGTGGGGTGGGGTGAAGTTTTTATCCCCCCCCCCATCTTCTGGGTGGTTGCAGCAGGTTTTGGTTACTTCACTTGTTTGCAGATCTGTTTTTTTTATTATCTTTTCCAAGATCTTCCCAGGTAATGATGTTAGACTGATTGATCTATAGTTTCCTGGGTCTGTTTTTTTCTTCCTTTCTTGAAGATGGGAACCACATCAGCCCTTTCCCAATCCTCAGGTACTTCCCCGGTGCTCCAGGATTTTTGAAAGATATGGTGCAATGGTTCTGAGATAACATTTGCCAGCTCCTTCAGAACTCTGGGATGTAATCTATCGGGTCCCAGTGATTTATATGCCCTTCTAGCCTAAAAGGAAAAAGTAAATCCCCTCCTTACCCTTACACCAAAAAAAAAGAGGATGAGGAGCTGAAGTGAAGTCCTACCACCCTTCCAATCAGGCTTGATAACATCAAGATGGTGGTAGCGGTCGGGAGCTGAGTTTGCGAGCTCCGCAATGGGCTTTTGTCTGAGCAGCTGAACAGCTGATGAAGCCTGGTATGTGGCTTGTTATTTCCTGGATGGGAGTGTGGTTGCCGGGCACCGTTTTGCGGTGCGAAGGTTTCCTTTGCCTCCTCGAGCTGGTCGTGGCGCTGGTGGGAGCTCTGTGAGTAGCAGCTGAAGATTTGCCTGCTGTTTTGCCGCGCGTCTCAGCTGGCGGCGTTTCAGCTGGTGTACGCCGCAGCGAGGAGATTTCTCCCTCCCTTCCTCCCCCAATTGAGATGGTGGGTTTTGAGGTCTTGGATCATCTGTTGGGTGCTGTTTTTGCATCGTGGAGACCTCCCCCCCTCTCTCGGAGTTGCAGGATAGTGTGGGGATATGGCAGCTAGAAACCAACTTCGCCGCCTCGGAACAGCTGATCGGTGCCACTTTTACGGTGCGGCGATTTCTTTCTCCTTGAAATTAACATCGGTGCTGAGGAGCCCCCTTATCTCTTGTCTACGGAGTGTCAGATACAACCTGAAGAACATTGATGGCCAAGGACGGACTTGGCGCCTAGAACATCTGATGGACGCTGCTTCTCCCTTCCTTGTTACTGGAATGGTGACTATGGCCGGAAGACTATGTTGGCTTGAAGATAGGCGTCCACAATTTTGCACCTTAGAATTGTGGTGGACACTGCATTTGAGACCTTGTGGCTTCCCCCTCTCCAGATGTATGTCTTTGGAATATCTTGACACAGTTTTTCATGCTCCTGTTCCAGTGACTTTCTTTAATAGTCAGGAACAGACCCGGGATCTGACTGCGGTGAGAGGGCAGGACAATTAACCATCAATCCACCTCCTGATGTGAGAGATCAGCTTGAGGTGGATTTATCCCGGTTGTCTGTGACCAGTTTAGCCCAGATTGAATTGCTATCTGTTGTGGGAGAACTGTTATGGCTCTTATATCTGTAGCTGGCTCGGGTGAGAGTAGAGCCGGCTTGGCTTGGTTTGGCTTAACGGATTTGTTTTGCCACCCTGACTTAATAACATCAATAATATTCTTTAACATCTTTTACTTTGATCATCTAGCTGCTTATAATAGCCCAATGCGGACATTTTGGCATATGGTTCGTTTACATTATTATAATGGGGACTTATAAGCCCTCAGGAGAGTTCCTGCCTCCTGGGCACGACCTATTGCCCTGTGTTCTATCTCCCTTGAGGACGGGCCCAATTTCTGGGACCCTGAGAGGTGGTTGAGCTTAGATAGGGGCTGTTGGCTGAATCGGATTAAAAAGCCCCTACTATGTTTTTTAGCTGGTTATTTTAGGGGGTTAGGGAGGGGGGTGAATGATAGGGATGGGAGGGATAAGGGTATTTTATCAACTGGCTGTCAGTCCAGGCCGGAGACGGTTCCCAGCGAGACGGGCTTGGGGTTGGGGACCTCTGGTTCTTCCGGCTGTGGGGTGGGGTTTCAAATCCCCACGACGATTGGGAATGGTAGCAGGTGGCTGCACGGAGGGCCATATCAACATCTGGGATCACGCCCCCACTGTCTCCAAGCGGTGGCGTGCTCCGACCCTCCGGTTGATACCCGTTTATCCGGGAGTGAGGGAGATCGGGCCCCTGAGCTTAGGCTGGTCTATTTTAACGCCAGATCCGTGGTGAACAAAGCTCCCCTCGTCCGAGATTTGATTGAGGAGGAACGCGCGGATCTGGCATGCATTACGGAAACCTGGTTGGGCTCAGAGGGAGGTGTCCCTCTGACTGAGCTCTGCCCTCCAGGTTTCTGTGTGCTGCACTGGCCGCGGGCTCAGGGTAGGGGTGTGGTGTGGTGGTGGTTATACGGGAGACCTTATACCTACAGGAGACCACTGTCGTACAGATTGGCGGGAGTGAGTCACTCCTCCTGAGGTATGGCTCTGGGGCTCAGTTGGGCTTGTTGCTGACATACCTGGCGCCCAGCTGTGTTGCAACGGCCCTGCCCGGGCTTCTCAACACGCTTTCAGGGCTGGTGGTTGAACTTCCCAGACTTATTGTTCTGGGTGATTTCAACCTTTCATCCCTGGGCGGGTCATCAGAGTTAGCTCGGGAGTTCATGGCCTCCATGACGGCCATGGACCTGACCCAGATAATTCAGGGTCCGACCCATGGAGGGGGTCACACTCTCGACCTGGTTTTCCTATCTGGGCAGTGGTTTGATGATCTGGGAGGGGGCTCGCCAAATATTGTCCCCCTGTCATGGTCCGATCATCATCTCCTATGGCTGGTCTTCCAATATGCTACCCCTCACTGCTGGGCTGCAGAGCCGACCAGGTGGTTCCGCCCCAGGCGCCTAATGGATCCAGAACGGTTCCAGATGGCGCTTGGGTCTATACCTATCTCCCTCACTCACAGCCCGGCTGATGCCTTGGTGGAGGCTTGGGAGAGGGCCTCCACCGAGGCACTTGACCGTGTTGTACCCTTGCGACCCCTGACCCGGTGCAGATCTTGATGGGCTCCATGGTTTTCTGTGGAGCTCCGGGAGATGAAGCGTCGGAGACGGAGTCTGGAGAGCTGTTGGAGATCCAGCCGGTCTGAATCTGACCGATTGCAAATAAGATCTTTTACTAGGTCTTATCTCACGGCGATGAGGACGGCAAAGTCTAATTACTTCGCTGCCCTCATCGCGTCTGCAGATAATCGCCTGGCCACCCTGTTTAGGGTAACTCGTTCCCTCCTTAATCAGGAGGTGAGGGAGGAGCCCTTACAGGGGTGGGCCGAGGGGTTCAGCCAGCATCTGGCGGACGAAATCGCTCAGATTCAGACCGGTTTGGACTCTGACTGGGCAGAGTCTGATGGGGAGGAATCGAGCGATCTTGAGAGTAGCATTATCTGGACTGAGTTTGATCCTGTGAGTCCCGAGGAAGTGGACAGGATTGTGGAGAGGCTGAGCTCTACCACCTGTTTATTGGACCCGTGCCCCTCCTGGCTGGTTTATTCAGCTCGGGAGGAGACACGAGGTTGGTTCCAGGCAGTGATATCTGCTTCTTTGAGTGAGGGTGTCTTCCCTGCCGCCTTGAAGGAGGCGGTGGTGAGACCCCTTCTCAAGAAGCCTGCCCTAGATCCAGCTATTCTGAATAACTATCGTCTGGTCTCCAACCTTCGCTTTTTGGCGAAGGTTGTTGAGAGTCTGGTAGCACATCAGCTTCCTCTGTTCCTGGAGGAAACTGATTATCTTGACCCGTACCAATCGGGCTTCAGGCCTGGGTACAGCATGGAGACGGCATTGGTCGTGCTGATGAATGATCTCTGGCGGGCTCGGGACAGGGGTTGCTCCTCTGTCCTAGTCCTATTAGATCTCTCAGCGGCTTTTGATACCATCGACCATGGTATTCTGCTGCGACGTCTCAGGGGGTTGGGAGTGGGGGGCACTGTTTTACGGTGGTTCTCCTCCTACCTCCTGGGCCATTCGCAGTTGGTGTTGACAGGAGGGCAGAGGTCCACCCCGAGGCCTCTCGTTTGTGAAGTTCCTCAGGGGTCGGTCCTCTCTCCCCTCCTGTTCAACGTCTATATGAAGCCGCTGGGTGAGATCATTCGTGGTTTCGGGGTGGGGTATCATCAGTACGCTGATGATACCCAACTTTTTCTTTCCACCCCGAACCAACTCAGTGATGCCCTCGACGTGATGTCCCATTGCCTGGAGGCGGTTCGGGTTTGGATGGGGAGAAACAGGCTCCGACTCAATCCTGCCAAGACTGAGTGGCTGTGCATACTGGCATCTCGAGTGAACCATTCTTCTCCATCTTTAATGATTGGGGGTGAGGTGTTACCCCCCCTCGATAGGGCTCGTAACTTGGGTGTCCTCCTGGATTCATGGCTCAGTTTGGAAGATCATATAGGAGCCGTGACCAGGGGGGCTTTTGCCCAGGTTCGCCTGGTGCGCCAGTTGTGGCCCTATCTGGACCAAGATGCCCTACGCACAGTCACTCATGCGCTCGTGATCTCCCGGTTAGACTACTGCAACGCTCTCTACATGGGGCTGCCCTTGAGGACCACTCGGAGGCTTCAGCTGGTGCAGAATGCAGCCGCGCGAGTAGTGATGGGAGTTTCCCGATACTCTCATGTAACACCTCTTCTCCACGAGCTGCATTGGCTTCCAGTTGCCCTTCGGGTGAGATTCAAGGTGCTGGTGATGACCTATAAAGCCCTAAATGGCATGGGTCCGGATTACCTTAGGGAGCACCTGCTGCCAGCATCAGCTTCCCATCGTCTTGTGCGCGCCCACAGGGAGGGCCTCCTTAGGGTTCCGCCGGTCAGGGAATGCCGGTGGGTGATCCCCAGAGGGAGGGCATTCTCTGTGAGTGCGCCCGCCCTTTGGAACGAACTGCCGATGGAACTTCGGACTGCCCCCGACCTTCGCTCGTTTCGCTGGGACTTAAAAACCTGGTTGTTTGAATTGTCTGGCCTGGACTGAGGGATTTTAAATTATATTAAATTTAATTAAAGTAAATTAAATTAATTTTAAATTTCAATTTTAATGTTATCTTAATTTTGTGGGCTTGTATTAATTTAATTGTATTTTACTCTCTCTTTTTGTATTGTTTTTAACTTGCCCTGTGAACCGCCCTGAGTCCTTCGGGAATAGGGCGGTATATAAATTCAATAAATAAATAAATAAATAAATAAATAACAACCTCACCCAAGTTGGAAAACCCTCTTTCTTCTTCCAAAAGACACGGGGGGAGGGCAGGGCTCAGCCATTTCCCCTTCAGGAGACCGAGGTGACTTTTCTATCTTCCAATATCCCATCTATTTATCAGGTGCTCTTCTTATTTACTGTATGGTTATGTCTATGTACCTATATGGTTTCATAGCTAAAATCAGTCTATGTGAATTACTTACAGGTAGTTCTTGACATACAACCATAATGAAGCTACATGACCAACCCAATTTTACGATTTTTGCAGCAGTCGTTAAGCAAACAGGGCAGTTGTTAAACAAATGCCACAGTTGTCAAGCAAACCCATTATTCACTATGGCATGGTTTTGCTAAAAACTGGAAATAACTTCCACTTTTCAGCAAAACTCATAAAACAAAGTCACGTGAGCATGGGATACTCCAAACAGCCATAAATGCAACTGTGTTGCCAAGCACCCAAAGTGCGGTCACATGACTGAAGGGGGGGCAACCATCAGAACTTCAGAACCAGGTCATAACTCCCTTTTCCAGGTAAGTTGTAACTTTGAACAGTTGCTCAGCAACTGGTTGTAAGTCAAGCACTACCTGTAATTCCTGATTCTCTATTATATTTCTATGTGAGTATAAAAGGTAACTTTCTAGTGTGCCATAAAGAAACCCAGCAACCAGAAGGAAAGATTTCACTCTTCTATTATATGAACCTCCTCTCAATGTTCTGTATTCCAGAAACCAACCACCCATCTATCCTGTCTTAACTTTTCCCC
>JAKJMR010016574.1:37275-54576 GCA_024449315.1 Daboia siamensis | reverse complement strand
TTTGAATGTAAATACCATTGTTTTTGCATTACATACCTATTATGCTATTGTGCTGATGCCAAGAAAGGAGGGACACAGGAAATAGACTGAAAACAGGAATTGGAAGGGTGTTATGGTGATTTTCCAATGATGATGATGATGATGATGATAATAATAATAATAATAATAATAATAATAATAATAATAATAATAATAATAAAAAAAAAAAATTGGAGGTCATCTAGTCCAACCCCCTGCTAAGGCAGGAAACCCTATACCATTTCAGACAAATGGCTGTCCAGTCTCTTTTTAAAAACTTCCAGTGTTGGAGCATTCACCACTTCTGGAGGCAGGTTGTTCCACTGGTTAGTTGTTCTGTCAGAAAGTTTCTCCTTAGTTCTAGGTTGCTTCTCTCCTTGACTAGTTTCCATCCATTGCTTCTTGTCCTGCTTTCAGGTGCTTTGGAGAATAGCTTGGCTCCCTCTTCTTTGTGGCAGCCCCTGAGATATTGGAACACTGCTATCATGTCACCCCTCACCCTTCTCTTCATTAAACTACACATACCCAATTCCAGCAACCATTCCCTATATGTTTTAGCTTCCAGTCCCCCAATCATCTTTGTTGCTCTTCTCTGTACTCTTTCTAGAGTCTTGACATCTTTTTTACATCGTGGTGACCAAAACTGGATGCAGTATTCCAGGTGTGGCCTTACCAAGGCATTGTAAAGTGGTATTAGTACTTCACGTGATCTTGATTCTATCCCTCTGTTAATGCAGCCTAGCACTGTGTTGGCTTTTTTGGCAGCTGCAGCACACTGCTGGCTCATATTCAAGTAATTGTCCACTAGGACTCCGAGATCTCTCTCACAGTTACTACTATCGAGCAAGGTACCACCTATACTATACCTGTGCATTTGATTTTTCCTGCCTAAATGTAGAACCTTACTTTTTTCACCATTGAATTTCATTTTGTTAGATAGTGCCCAGTGTTCGAGTCTGTCCAGATCCTCCTGTATCTTAAGCCTATCTTCTGGAGTATTGGCTATTCCTGCCAGCTTGGTGTCATCTGCAAATTTGATGAGTTCCCCATCTATCCCCTCATCCAAATCGTTGATGAAGATGTTGAAGAGCACTGGGCCCAGAACAGAGCCCTGTGGCACCCCAGTACACACTTCCTTCCATGTAGATGCGGTTCCATTGAGGACCACACGCTGAGTACGGCCTGTCAGCCAGCTACGAATCCATCTGGTGGTAATGCTATCTAACCCACATTTTTCTATCTTGTCAAGTAGTAGGTTGTGATCTACTTTATCAAATGCCTTACTGAAGTCCAAGTAAATTATATCTACAACATTCCTCTGGTCCACTAGTTTTGTCACTTGGTCAAAGAATGTAATAAGATTTGTCTGGCATGATCTGTTTTTGACAAACCCATGTTGACTTTTAGTGATGACTTTGTTTGCATCAAGATGTTCGCTGATTTGTTGTTTGATTATCTTTTCCAGAATCTTCCCAGGTATTGAGGTCAGGCTGATAGGTCTGTAGTTTCCTGGATTTATTTTTTTCCCTTTTTTGAAGATGGGAACTACATCAGCTCTCTTCCAGTCCTCTGGTAGTTCCCCAGTGCTCCAGGACCTTTGAAAAATATAGTTCAGTGGTTCTGCGATCACGTCTACCAGTTCCTTCAGAACTTTGGGGTGTAATCCATCTGGTCCTGGTGATTTGAACTCGTCTAGGCTGGACAGGTGCTCACTTACCATTTTCTTGCCTATCTTAACTTGTGTTTCTATTCTGTTTTTTATGGCACTGGTTTTGGTAGGTTGGACTGTTTTTTCCCTTTGTGTAAAGACAGATGCAAAAAATGAATTAAATAGTTCTGCTTTCTCCCTGTTGCTTGTCACCTTCTTGCCACTTTCCCCCACTAATGGACCAATCATTTCCTTAACTTTTTTTCTTGTTTCTTATATGTTGAAAAGTGGCAAGAAGGGGGAATTCTTCCCAAGGTCTCTCTAAGTTTATTGAAATTAGCTCTTTTAAAGTCCAAGACTCTAGTTTGGCTGTATTCTATTGCTTGTGCTTCTATAATGTTGAATTCCAATATTGCATGATCACTTCCCCCCAACGTTCCTGTGGCTTTCACACATTCTATCATTTCATCTCTGTTAGTGAGAATTAAATCCAATATGGCTAATCCCCTAGTTCCCTTCTCTACTTTTTGGGAGAGAAAATTGTCTGTTAGGTTTGTCAGGAATCTGTTAGATCTTCCACTTGGTGCAGAATTTGTCTCCCAATTGATATCAGGGTAATTAAAGTCCCCCATTACTATTGTGATGCGCTTCCTACATACCTTAGTTAACTGACTAGCAAAAAGTTCATCTATTTCCTCTGTTTGGTTGGGCGGCCTATACTATACACCTATGGCAATGTCATTTTTTCCCCCTTTTATATTGACCCAAATACATTCAAGTTTACAGTTTTCATCATTGTTGTGCTCTATTTCTGTAGAGATAAAGTTATTTCTTATATAATATTCCCGCTATTACATCTGCTAGGTTCTCTCCCTTTTCTTCTTCAACATTTTGGAATCTTAAATAATAATCAGCTCTATCCATCTCTAAAGCGATAATCATTTTTCCTGATTCCTGTCTATTAATGTAAGTTGGTTATCAATCTCCTCTAGTCTCTTATCTGTTAATTCAATTCTTTCTTCAGCTTGTTGCAGTCTTTGTTCACTTTTCTCCATCAGTTCTTTCACCTCTTTTAGGTCCTCTTCTAGTTTGCCAATCCCTTCTTTGAAGTCTGTCTGTAGAGCCAGTATCATATTTTTCAATTTCATGTTAGATCTATCTTGCTGCGTTGTATTGTCCAGTGATTTCTGTGCCACCGGACTCTGTGATATTAGGGAAGCTGTTGCTGGGTGTGTTGTAGTCTTCTTCATTTTCTCCAGTAGTTTGTAATCCAAATGTCGATGGGGTATTATAATCCGAATGTGCTCCAAAAAAAAAAAAGTACAAAAAATTTCAGTGACAAGAAAAGGTGAGAACAAAGAGAAAAGGAAAGAAAAAGAGAAGGAAAAAGCCAAATATCCTTATATTTAAAAAAAGAAAAGAAAAAAAAAGAAATTAATCCATACAGGTTATGCTCTTTGTTCGTTTCAGAGTCTCTGTGCCTTAGTCCAAAAGAAAAAAAAATCAAAGTAAAAAAAATCCAGCATTCCGCAAACTAAAAAAAAACCCAGACTCTGTAAACTTCTTATCAGTGAGTTCAGCAGCTGTCATTCAAGGTCACTTACTCTCCCTTTTTTTCTTAAGCTTCAAGGGTATTCTCAGCGGAGATACTTGATTCATTGCCTTCTTTTGCCTTCCATTGTTATTCGCCGCTGCAGTTCCAGGAGAGGAGCAGTTTAAAAATCCGCTCCCCTCCCCCACTTCTCCACCGCTTCAAATTCTTCTTATTTTCTCCCCCACACTTTCCAGCATTTAAGGATTCTCAATCTTCTCACCCAGGCAATCCTCCAAACTTACTTTCAAGATCTTCCAAGTGGCCGCCCTGGCTTGTGACAGCTCACAATGGCCATCTGACAGCTGCTGGTCTGGGAAGATTCCGTCAGCTCTCCAGGAGGTTGCAATCCCTCCTGTGCTGACAAAACTGTGCCTCCCTTCTTCACCTGATCTGATCTGTCTGAAACTCAGACAGACCTCCCCAAACATCTGAAAAGCTGCAATCCTTCAGGAGCTCCCAAAGGATGTGATCTCCCCGAATGGTCCTCCATAAAAAAAAAAATCACTAAATTACAAATTAACTAAGTGAAAAGGGAGGAAGCCGAGAAACTATCTTGAAAAAAAAGAAAAAAATATGGGGTATCGTCAGAGTAATTTAAAGAAATAAATCAAAATGTACTCCTCTGCAATTTGTTTTGAACAATTTGGAGGTTTTTAACCCTGTCAGACAATGTCTGGTGGTGCTTTTTTTTGGTGTTGTTGTTACTGTATAGCAGTAAAAATCATCTTCAAGAAGGCAACTTTGAAAAACTTTGTAAACCTCTGCTTGGCTAGTTTATATGATAACAGCTAAAGCCACGGAAGACAAGAAAAGTAGATTCAAGGAAATGAAAGCAAGTTTTTTTTCTCTTTTTCTTTTAATCTGGCTGTTTGGACTATTCAATTCCCTTTTGTCGTAGGTGAGGACACCTTCCCCTTCACATCTGCAAAAGACCCGAGGTTCAATATTCTTTTTAGTCTTTCCCCACTTTCTTTTGAAGTTGGTGGGATAAATGGGAAGTAACCATAAATGTTCCCCTCTTTTTAATTAAAAGGGGAGGCCTGTTTTGGCCTCAAACTCCAAATTGATGTGTGTTTTGTTTTGTTTTATATATGTTTGGACATTTGGAACATTAAGCTTGGACTTGGAATGGTGAGAAAAATAGGAGATGGTTAAAGGTCCCTATAAAAACCATGTTTGGTTGAAATCACCTCATGATTTCTCTAGCTTCTTGCAGGACAAGCCATATGTCTAAATGAATGTTGTTTTACTAGTATCTGTGTATATATTTATTTATTTATTTATTTATTTATTTTTATGACATTTATATCCCGCCCTTCTCCGAAGACTCAGGGCGGCTTACAAGCTTAGCAGTAGCCTTCATTCTATGTATATGCCTGCTTGTTAGGGCTTTCACACACACCCCAAGCGGCATTATTACAAAGTCATCTTATTGCCCCCAACAATCTGGGTCCTCATTTTACCTACCTGGGAAGGATGGAAGGCTGAGTCAACCTTGAGCCTGGTGGGATGCGAACCTGCACTAATTGCAGGCAGCTG
The DNA here is from genome assembly GCA_024449315.1 of Daboia siamensis. Classification (NCBI taxonomy): domain Eukaryota; kingdom Metazoa; phylum Chordata; class Lepidosauria; order Squamata; family Viperidae; genus Daboia; species Daboia siamensis. Next base: position 49,777 of record JAKJMR010016574.1, on the reverse strand, counting down.
GTGTTACTTAAGGAGGTATTAGCCCTCTGCTCCACCAAGGCCCTATATGTCTGTCTGTGTTGTTCTGTGTTATTTCCAAGACTTGGAAGAGGGTCAAAATCCTCTCTGATAACACCAAACAAAAAGGCCTTATTTAAAAATGTATGGTTTGCCTGGAGAAAGTATGAAATGAAATGTTTGTACATGAAATTGTTTATGCAAGCAGTTGGAATGGACGTGAATAGGTTAATTTGCTGATGTGTAAATGTTTGTGTGTTAGCCCTCAAAACCCACTCACGCCCACCCCCATCCCAGGCTGTGAAAGGAACAGTAAATTGCTGATGTTATTGTTGTAAATGGAAAAGCAATAGCAAATGTTTGCATGAGAAGAGTTTCATGGAGGATGTTTGAGTGAATTTATGGAAAATGCATGCGAAGGAGAGCAAACTATTTTTTTAGTGGTGAGATTTTTGCAAAGTTTCTTTTACTTTTTTTCCCCTCCAGTCTCTTTCTCTCCCCCCACCCCCTGTGTTACTTTTAAGAGTGTGAGTACCTGGCCAGGTACTCAACCAACCAATCAGTTTGAACCTGTTTCCCACCGAAATGCTTCCCGCCAAACAGTTACATTTCAACGCCTCCTGGTGGTGACTCTTATACACAGCTTTAGGTGTTGCAATAAAGCTTAATATATAACACCCCTTCCCCTTTAAGGATGAAACTATATACACAAATAATGAACTGATAAGGATGTGCAGAGTACCTCTTGAGCTAACAAGAGCTTGCACAGAGACAGAGGATACTGAGAGTAGTCAAGTTTACGCAGCAACCACACAGATACACTGAGGTGTGTAAAAAAGTTTTACTTGTGGAATAATACAATAGCACAGTCCAAGAAAAAGTCAGTCCAGGTCATACACAAGCAAAGAGATGATAGCAAATAACAATAGTCCAAGGATTATCCAATACAGAGTCTTCTTACCAGTCCATAAGTCAAAACACAATTCTTCAGGTTTAGCAAACAGTAGCAAACCCACAAACCACAATAATCAGCAAGTAACAGCAAACGTAACAGAGAGAATAACAGAGAGAAATAATAATAATAATAATAATAATAATAATAATAATAATTTTATTTGTATACTGCCCTATTCCCGAAGGACTCAGGGCGGTGAACAGGGCAAACATATAAAAATACAAAGATACAAAAGTTAAAAAGAATTAAACATTAATGCCCAAGCTAAGAACAATAAATACATATATTAAGAACAATAAAAACCCAACCCATCCCCCATCAGGCCAAGCTGGCTTGTTCGAATAAATACGTCTTCAGATCGCGTCGGAAGGAGCGAAGGTCGGGTGCCGTCCGGAGCTCAACCAGCAACCGATTCCATAAGTCCGGAGCGCCCACAGAGAAGGACCTCCCCCTGGGGGCCACCAAACGACATTCTCTGATCGGTGGCACCCTGAGGAGGCCCTCTCTGTGGAAACGCACAGGGCGGAGGGAAGTTGATGCCGGCAGCAGGTGTTCCCTAAGGTACTCCGGACCCATGCCATGTAGGGCCTTGAATACCATTACCAGTACCTTGAATTTCACCTGGAAGACAACTGGGAGCCAATGCAGCTCATGGAGTAGAGGTGTAACATGGGAGTATCGGGAGACTCCCAACACGACTCTCGCGGCTGCATTCTGTACCAGTTGGAGCCTCCGAGTGGTCCTCAAGGGCAGCCCCATGTAGAGAGCATTGCAGTAGTCCAAACGAGAGGTCACGAGCGCATGAGTGACCATACACAGGGCATCCCGGTCTAGATAGGGCCACAACTGGCGCACCAGACGAACCTGGGCGAAGGCCCCCCTAGTCACGGCCACCATGTGATCTTCCAAAGTAAGCCGTGAATCTAGGAGGACACCCAAGTTGCGAGCCCTATCTACGGGGGGTAATAACTCACCCCCCATAGAAAGAGATGGAATATTCTGAATATCCCGGGATGCCGGTATGCACAGCCACTCAGTCTTGTCAGGGTTGAGTTGAAGTCTGTTCCTCCCCATCAAGACCCGAACCGCTTCCAGGCAATGGGACATCACGTCGAGGGCATCACTGGGGTGGTTTGGGGTCGAAATAAAAAGCTGGGTATCATCAGCATACTGGTGATACCCAACTCCAAAACCACGAATGATCTCACCCAGCAGTTTCATATAGATGTTGAACAGGAGAGGGGAGAGGACCGACTCCTGAGGAACTCCACAAACGAGAGGCCTCGAGGTCGACCTCTGCCCCCCTGCCAACACCGACTGCGAACGTCCAAGGAGGTAGGAGGAGAACCACTGGAAAACTGTCCCTCCCACTCCCAATCCCCTGAGACGCTGCAGCAGGATACCATGGTCGATGGTATCGAACGCCGCTGAGAGGTCTAATAGGACTAGGACAGAGGAGCAACCCCTGTCCCGGGCCCTCCAGAGATCATTCACCAGAGCGACCAATGCTGTCTCCGTGCTGTACCTGGGCCTGAAACCCGATTGGTACCGGTCTAGATAATCCGCTTCATCCAGGACCAGAGGGAGCTGATGCGCCACCACACTCTCAACAACCTTCACAAGAAAGCAAAGGTTGGAGACCGGACGAAAGTTATTTAACATAGCTGGGTCCAAGGCAGGCTTCTTGAGTAGAGGTCTCACCACCGCCTCCTTCAAGACGGTGGGGAAACTACCCTCACTCAAAGAGGCAGATATAACCGCCTGGAACCAGCCTCGTGTCCCCTCCCGAGCCGCATAAACCAGCCAGGAAGGGCACAGGTCCAATAAACACGTGGTGGAACTCAGCCTCCCCATAATCCTGTCCACTTCCTCCAGAGTCACAGAATCAAACTCCTCCCAGGTAATATTGACAAGACCGCCCGCGTCCTGATCGTCAGACTCTGCCCAGTCAGAGTCCAGACCAGTCCGAATCCGAGCAATTTTATCCGACAGATGTTGACTAAACTCCTCAGCACGACCCTGCAAAGGTTCCCCCCTCACCTCCTGATTAAGGAGGGAGCGGGTCACCCTAAACAGGGCAGCCGGGCGGTTATCTGCGGACGCGATAAGGGTAGCGAAGTGATTAGACCTCGCCACCCTTATCGCTGCGAGATAAGACCTAATATGGGTTCTTAGTCGCAATCGGTCGGATTCGGATCGGCTGGATCTCCAACAGCTCTCTAGGCCCCGTCTCCGATGCTTCATCTCCTGAAGCTCCGCGGAAAACCATGGAGCTCGCTGGGATCTGCACCGGGTCAGGGGCCGCAAGGGTACAACTCGGTCAAGAGCCTCCGTGGCTGCCCTTTCCCAGGCTTCCACTAAGGCATCCGCCGAGTTGTGAGCAACGGAGGCAGGTGGGGATCCCAGCGCTGCCTGGAACCTATCAGGGTCCATTAAGCGCCTGGAGCGGTACCATCTAAGTGGCTCCACACACCCACAGCGGGGAGTGGCAAAACGGAAGACCAGCCGCAGGAGATGATGATCGGTCCATGACAGGGGCATAACAATTGGAGAGCCCCCACCAAGATCATCTAACCACCGTCCAGACAAGAAAACCAAGTCAAGGGTGTGGCCTCCCACATGAGTCGGTCCATAAATTACTTGTGTCAGGTCCATGGCCGTCATGGAAGCCATGAACTCCTGAGCTAACTCAGATGATCCTCCCAGGGATGGCAGATTGAAATCACCCAAAACTATAAGTTTAGGGAACTCAACCACCAACCCCGAGAGGATGTCGAGAAGCTCAGGCAGGGCTGCTGCTGCGTGACTAGGCGAAAGGTACACCAGCAGCAAGCCCAACTGCGCCCCAGGACCAAATCTCAGGAAGAGAGATTCACACCCGACAATCTGGGGAACACAAGGTCTCCCTCATAACAACCGCCACTCCCCCGCCCCTACCCTGAGCCCGAGGCCGGTGTAGCACCCGGAAACCTGGTGGGCAAAGATCCACCAGAGGAATACCACCCTCTGGGCCCAACCAAGTCTCCGTGATGCAAGCCAGGTCTGCATGCTCACCCTCGACCAAATCCTGGACAAGAGGAGCCTTATTAACAACGGACCTGGCATTCAAATACACCAACCGGAGCTCAGGTGGCTGCACATCCTCGCTCCCGGGACCTCGGGGTAGAAACAGAGGGTCGGAGCGCCTCACCGCTTGTAAACAGCGGAGAGGCCCTCCCGGATGTCGATACGGCCCTCTGTTCATACACCTGCTGCCATTCCCTAACGTCGTGGGAATAGGTAATCCCACGACCCGCTCCGGAGCTCTGGGGGCAACCGACCCCCGCTCCCCCCCCACATGATCAATCCCGGACCTGGCCTGAACAATGGTTGATGGACTACACCCCATTTGCAAACAACCACAAGAAATTCCCACCCCCCTCCCTAACCCCACAAAAAATTTAACAAATTAACCAGGGGCCTCTTATTAAATTTATATCGGATGCCCCTGCCCCTGCCCAGCCATCTCTCAGGGTCCCAACAATCGGGCCCTTCATCGAGATTATAGGTGGCTAGAAAGGCGGGTCGCACCCAGGAGGGGGGGCACCCCTGAGGGCGAACAAGTCCGTGCTAGTATAGGAAAAATGAGGCATAAGGAGCAAATCCAGGGGGAAGGCAGTCCCATATTAATTAATTGTTTAGGAGGATCTAAAAACAGAGGGCAAGTGGGTGTCCAGACCATCGACCCAGCTTCACTGCCACTCAAGCTGGGTGAACCCCCAGAACAGGCCGACCACCATCCTCTCACGACGGTCGCGGCTCTGTTCCCGGGGGTGGTCTGGAACACACACTCTGGGTAGGGCATACCCCATAGAGCTCTCACCTCTAGGGGCAGCAGATGTAAATTTAAGCCACCCTCACACCATGGCTTATACCCAGGTCCCTCTTGAGTCCTTTGGGGATGATATGCAGGAGAGCTAGGTAAGTGTTCGTGCGAGGCAAAAATGTAATAGGCCATAATAGTCCCGTCTGCTAATGGCCGGTCACTCAAGACGCCACCACAGTTCCTCCGCCGCTCCACCACTCCACCACTCCAGGCGTTAGTCCCAGCCGCAGCTCCATAGGCCCCCAATAATCCACTGATTGGGACCTTCCAGAGCGCGGCCTTCCATAATATGGCTCAGATCTTCCGGCCACCTCCAGTCCGACCAGACTCGGCTGGGCTCCACTGGGCTTCACCTGACTTAACCGGCTAACCTGAGCCCCTTCAAAAGTCGTCGAGGTCGCTGAGGACGCCAGGCATCCGGAACAAACGGAGCAACCGAGGGATCGGAGCGAATTGAGGACCAAGCCGCCACCGGAACCGCTGCTGCTACCAAAGAAACGCCGCCACAGCGCCGCAGCCGCCGTCGCCGAAAACGCCGTCGCCGAAAACGGCCCAAAAACGTCATCGCCGCCGGGGGAAACATGCCAAAAGGCCTGAACACACCACCGTCGACGGCGCAAGCAGCCCGAAAACGGCCTGAAGACGCCGCCGACGCCGCCAAAAACGGCCAAAAAATGGCCCAGGAACGCCACCGCCACCGTCGCCACCACCGCCAAAAGCGGTCCAAAAATGCTGTCATCGTCGCCAGGAACGGACCGAGTCAGCTGTCAAAGAAACAGCCCGAGACGGCCCGAAAAGCACCGCCGCTGCTGCTACAAACGATCCAGGAGGTCCAAAGACGACGATGGAAAAAACGGCCCGAGAGCGGCCCAGAGACGCCGCCGAGAACAGCGAAACAGCAAGCAGGTAAATCATCAGCCAGCAGCCAGCAGCCTCGTTGCCTGACTCAATACCTGCTGCTATCCCCCTAACACAGAGGCACAAAAGCGCAAAAGCACAAAAGCACCCCTGAGGGGCTCCTAAGGGATGCCTAACTACTGGAACTTGCAGAGCTCAGCCCAGCACGACCGCCATCTTTGGCATGCTCAATAGCTATGTCTCTAGCTCCCTCTTATGGTCGTTGGAAAAACAGCGTTGGCCAATCATCACACATTTAAAGTGATACAATACAGTTTCTATTACAACAATACAATCATAGTTTATATATATTGCCAACCCAACCAGTTAGGCCATAGTCATCAACCTAACATGAACGTACATTCATGACAACCAACTTCCCAATGGACCCAGCCACCCAGCTTGCCTATTTGCGCACATAGTCTGTGAGGTACACGGGTGGCCTTTGGCGCCGAGATGAACATCTTAGGGTTTCTTCCCTCTTGTGGGCTGATGCATTACTCTGCGGATCCTGGATGTCCAAGTTCTCCTGAACTGGACAGTTGGCAGGTAAGCTCTGACTGACCATTTCTGGAGGACCCACCCCATAGTCAGACCCTGTGGCATGGTTAGCCCCATGGTCCTGGGAGGGTTGCTGTCCAGGTTGATTGGGGTTCTCCTGGTCCTCCTCTGGCTTGGCCGTGGATGTTTGTTGGTGGTGCTGGTGGGGGGAATGTGAGCTAGCTTGTGTGCCAGCTTGGAAACTCTGTGAGGGGTAATTTTCCCCATGGTCGCTTGTTGACCATTCTGGAACTCTTTTCCTTACTTGGTCTATGTGCCGTCTGATCTGACGAACCCCCTCCACCCCTACTATGTAAGATAAGGGCCCCGTTTTTTCAACCACCACCCCTGAAATCCACAAGTGTCCCAGACCGTAATTCCTGGCCCAAACCAAGTCACCCGGGTGTAGTTCTCTTGGGGTTTTGGGTTGCGCGGCCTCAGAAGCCACTCTGTTGGGGTGAACCTGTCCAGTTTGGTGATGAGGCGTCTGCCCCAATGGAGCTCCGCAGGACTCTTCCCTGTGGCTGTGCATGGTGTGGTGTGCTGTGATAATAGGAATTCCGCCAACCTGTGGTGCCAATCACCGACGATAATGCACCTGAGTGCGTCTTTGGTTGTTCTCACCATCCTTTCTGCTTGTCCATTAGTCAACGGGTGGAAGGGCGCAGATGTGACGTGTCTAATCAAGTTTGCTCTCATGAAGGCCTGAAATTCCGCAGCGGTAAATTGAGCCCCATTATCTGACACCACAACGTCAGGCAGACCATGTGTGGCAAAAAGTCTCCTGAGCACTTGGATTGTTCTGGCCGTGGTCATATTTGGGACTGGCACTACCTCCAGCCATTTTGAGTGGCTGTCTACCACTATTAGGAAAAGCTGTCCTTGAAATGGACCAGCGTAGTCTATATGGACCCTGGACCTGGGTGTATGTGTTGCCTCCCATTTGTAGACAGGTGCTTGGGGCATCTCAGGTCTGGACCTTTGGCAAGTGTAGCATTCCTGTACCTGCTCTTCCACTGCGTTATCTAACCCTGGCCACCAAAGGTAGCTCCTTGCTAAAGCCTCATGTGAACTATGCCAGGGTGCCCTTCATGTAGAGACTGCAGCACCCTATCTCTTAGTGTTGCTGGTATAATAACCATACTACCCCACAACAGGCATCCTTTATGTGCAGACAATTCATGCCTCTTTACAAAATACGCTTGGAATTCTGGGCCTGGACTTTTATCCTGCCACCCTGTGAATACCTAAGACTGAACTCTGCTCAGGATTTTGTCTGAGGCTGTCTCCGCTGCAATGTCCTTTGCATGGAGAGGGCATTCCGGTAGCTCTTGGATTGCCAGTATCTGTGCAGCTGGTGCCGGATCTGGTTCTATGTTTGCTAGGGTAGACTACTTAACCCATCTGCATGGCCCATTTCTTTCCCTGGCTTATGAATCCGTTTGAAATTATAAGCTGATAGGAATATGGACCATCTGAGCATCCTAGGAGAGAGTATTTGTGGGGTTTGTTTGTCAGTGGTGAATAAGCCTAATAGAGGCTTATGGTCCGTGAAGACTGTGAACTCCCTACCATACAGATAGTCCTGGAATTTTTTGACCTCAGCCACTATTGCCAGGGCTTCCTTGTCTATCTGTGCATAGTTCCTTTCTGCCCCTGACAAGGTTCTAGAGTAGTAAGCTATGGGAACCTGTGTCCCATTTCCCTCCAGATGGCTTAGCACTGCTCCCACTCCATATGGTGAAGCATTGCAAGTGATGCAGATAGACTTGGTTTCTATGAAATGGGTGACCGTGGACTTGTTGGACAGTAGAGCCTTTAGGTCCTGGAAGCTTTTGTCATGGACCTTGGTCCATTTCCATGCAGCTTTTTTATCTAGGAGTCTATGTAGGATTTCAGCTATGGCTGCTTTGTGAGGTAGGAAGGAGTGGTAAAAATTTAATAATCCCAGAAAGGCTTGCAGTTCCGCCTTGTTCTTGGGAGTGGGGGCCATCTTAATGGCCTTCACTTTGGATTCTGCGGGATGAATCCCGCTGGCATCGATCCTGAACCCCAAAAATTCTGTGGATGCAACCCCTGTGCTGCATTTGTCTCTTTTTAGTTTAAGACCTGCAGAGCGAAGCCTCTGTAAAACTGCTCTCAGTCTGTCTGTTAACACTTCCTCTGTTTCTCCAGGTATGAGAACATCGTCAAAATAAGGGCATACACCTTGGATGCCCTTAAGTGTTCGCTCCATTACCTCCTGAAAAATTCCTGGTGCTATACTTACTCCAAACTGCAGGCGGTTAACTCTGAAGGCTTCCTTATGAGTTACAATTGTTTGTGCTGCTGCAGTCTCCATGGTTCCCTTCATGGATTACTGCCTTGTCGTGGCGAAGGGGCTTGCGTAATTCAATGAAGCTATGAACTATGCCGTACAGGGACACCCAAGATGGACAGGTCATAGTAGAGAGTTCTGACAAAACGTGATCCACTGGAGAAGGAAATGGCAACCCACTCCAGTATCTTTGCCATGAAAACCCTATGGACAGTACCAAAAGGCAAAACGATATGACGCTGGAAGATGAGCCCCTCAGGTCGGAAGGCGTCCAATATCCTACTGGGGAAGAGCAGAGGGCTAGTACTAGTAGCGCCAGAAAGAATGAAGCGACTGGGCCAAAGCCGAAAGGACGCTCAGCTGTGGATGTGTCTGGTGGTGAAAGGAAAGTCCGATGCTGTAAAGATGTTTTCTCCATAGGAACCTGGAATGTAAGATCCATGAATCAAGGAAAGCTGGACGTGGTCAAACAAGAGATGACAAGACTGAACATCGACATCTTAGGTATCAGCGAACTAAAATGGACAGGAATAGGTGAATTTAATTCAGATGACCATCAGGTATACTACTGCGGGCACGAATCCCTCAGAAGAAATGGAGTAGCTTTCATAGTCAATAAAAGAGTAGGAAAAGCAATACTGGGATACAATCCTCAAAATGAGAGAATGATGTCAGTTCGAATCCAAGGCAAACCATTCAATATCACAGTAGTCCAAGTCTATGCCCCAACCACCGGTGCTGAAGAGGATGAAATTGACCGGTTCTATGAAGCCCTACAGCACCTTATAGAACTAACACCAAAAAATGATGTTCTTATCATCATGGGGGATTGGAATGCTAAAGTAGGAAGCCAAAAGATAACTGGAATAACAGGCAAGTTTGGCCTTGGAGTGCAAAATGAAGCAGTTTATTGACCTGTTAGGTACTCAATTAAGGGATATATTTAATAATATTTTAACTGATGCAAAAATGCCCGAATCTTGGAGAGAGGCTCATATCTCCTTAATTCTTAAACCTGATTCAGATTTGACGTTGATCCAAAATTACAGACCAATTTCGTTATTGAATGTAGACTATGAAATTTTCACGACCATTTTGGCAGAAAGACTTAAAATATTTCTTTCCCACTTTATTCACCAAGACCAAAATGGCTTTTTACCCTATAGACATCTTAATGACAATGTGCGAATAATTTTAAATGTATTGGAATACTACCAGAAATTTTCAGATAGGCCCATGGCGATATTTGTAGACGCACAAAAAGCCTTTGATAGAGTTAACTGGAAATTTATTATGTATCAATTAAAAGTAATGGAATTTGGACCTAAATTTATGAATGCAATTCAAACAATATACTCTGAACAGTCAGCTAGGCTGCTTTTTAATGGAGCGATGTCTGGAGAATTTGGAATTTTTAAGGGCACTAGACAAGGTTGTCCTCTTTCTCCATTATTGTTTGTTTTGGCTCTGGAACCACTTCTTGATATAATTAGACAAGATGAGTCTGTTAAGGGCCTCAAAATTAGAGGAGAAGAATATAAACTTCAGGCTTTTGCCGACGATTTGGTGTTTGTGCTAGAGGACCCCTTAATCTCTGGGCCAAATTTAGTAAAAAAGATAGAACAATATGGTGAGGTGGCAGGATTGAAAATTAATAGAGAAAAAACCAAAATGTTGTCCAAAAACTTAACTGATGTAAAGAAAAAAGAAATAGAAAGAATTATGGGATTAAAATTTGTTAAAAAAGTAAAGTACTTGGGAATTGAATTAACTAATAAATGTTCTAATATTAAAGAATTGAATTATGATAAATTATTTGCCAGTACACTACAAAACCTTGACAGATGGAAAAATATTCAATTATCTTTTTGGGGCAGAATTGCTGCAATTAAGGCACATATTCTTCCACGGTGGATCTTTTTATTTCAAACGGCCCCCGTAAATCTAAACAATAAATTTTTTAGGAAATTGGATCAAGCAATAGGGAAATTTGTTTGGCAGGGTAAAAAACCACGAATAAAGGGAAAAATGCTACAGGAACACAAAACGAGGGGGGGATTGGGACTTCCAAACTGGGAGTTATACTACCAAGCCTCTGCACTCCTTTGGATTAAAGATTGGGTATCCCTGTCGAGGAAACGTATATTAACTATTGAAGGCTTTGACCTTAACCAAGGTTGGCATTCAACCTTATGGTCATATCAAAAAACTCCATCCAAGTACTTTACTAACCACTACATTAGGAGAATTTTGATCAGAATTTGGCAAAAAGTTAAAAAACGAATGTATACCAAGATTCCCAAATGGGTGGTCCCACTGGAGATAATAACCCAGCCGACTGTTTACAATCTGAAAAGAAACTGGTCCTACAAGATTTTGATAGATGAAGAAGGGAACTTGAAATCTAGAGAACATTTGCAGATACAAGGTATAGATTTAGATTGGTGGTCATATATTCAAATTCAAACCAGGTTTTCTAAGGATAAACAGGAATATGGCATCTCTCAAACTAGTCAACCCCTTGATAAAACTTTGGAAGGCCCCGGACTAAAATTTATTTCCCGAATGTACAATCTCCTCCTAGCCAGATACATAGATGATGAGATTGTGAAAGATACAATGATAGCCTGGGGGAGAAATATAGGGAGGTCGATCCAACTAGAGGAATGGCAGACAATATGGACCAGAACAATGAAACTAACATTATCTCCGACATTTAAAGAGAACTACTTCAAAATGATCTATAGATGGTATTTGCCGCCAGCGAGAATAGCTAAAATGTTTCCAGATGCCTCTGATAAATGCTGGAAATGTAGACTGGCCAAGGGTACTTTTTTTCACCAGTGGTGGACTTGCCCTCAGAGTAAGAAATATTGGGAGAAGGTCCAAAATTGGTTAAAGCAAATAACTGGTGTTACTTTTCCTCTGCTTCCGGACTCTTACTTACTTGGTATAAAACCAAAACTAATTAATAGACAAGATTGGTATCTTTTTGTTCATGTTACAACAGCAGCGAGAATAACCTTTGCTCAACAGTGGAAAGATATAAATATCCCAACAGATCAAATATTAATTAATAAGATTTTGAATTGCGCTGAAATGGATAAACTAACCTATATACTAAAACAGAAACAAGAATCTATGTATTATACCAATTGGGAACGATGGTATGTTTGGTTAAAAAACAGAACAAATCTAGAATAGTTAATATAATACTTCAAAGTAATTTTTATGATAATATTTAATAGTTCAAATAGACAACGATAAATAAGATTTAAGATTTACCGGGATGTAACTTTGTGTAATTATACAGGGGACTTTAACCCCCAGTTAGTTTATATGTATGTTTGTTAAATGTTTGTTTATTCTTTTTCCTTTTTTTTAAATTTGGAATGTATATACTTTATATGTATGTGTTTGTAAATATTTAATAAAAAAATTAAAAAATAATAATAAAAAAAAGTTGGAATTAAGATTGCCGGAAGAAATATCAACAACCTAAGATATACAGATGATACCACTCTAATGGCAGAAAGTGAAGAACTAAAGAGCCTCTTGTTGCGGGTGAAGAAGGAGAGTGCAAAACTTGGGTTGAAACTTAACATTAAGAAAACCAAGATCATGAAAATGAAGCAGGGCACAGGCTGATAGAATTTTGTCAAGAGAATACGATGGTGATAGCAAACACTCTTTTCCAACAACCCAAGAGACGGCTCTACACATGGACATCACCAGATGGTCAACACAGAAATCAGATTGACTATATGCTCTGCAGCCAAAGATGGAGAAGCTCTATACAGTCAGTAAAAACAAGACCAGGAGCTGACTGTGGCTCAGACCATGAGCTTCTCCTTGCAAAGTTTAGGCTTAAACTGAAGAAAGTAGGGAAAAGCTGTCACTGCACGACACGGAAGAAGAATGGACGGTTGGT
>JAKJMR010016574.1:21917-32275 GCA_024449315.1 Daboia siamensis | reverse complement strand
ACCAACCGTCCATTCTTCTTCCGTGTCGTGCAGTGACAGCTTTTCCCTACTTTCTTCAGTTTAAGCCTAAACTTTGCAAGGAGAAGCTCATGGTCTGAGCCACAGTCAGCTCCTGGTCTTGTTTTTACTGACTGTATAGAGCTTCTCCATCTTTGGCTGCAGAGCATATAGTCAATCTGATTTCTGTGTTGACCATCTGGTGATGTCCATGTGTAGAGCCGTCTCTTGGGTTGTTGGAAAAGAGTGTTTGCTATCACCATCGTATTCTCTTGACAAAATTCTATCAGCCTGTGCCCTGCTTCATTTTCATGATCTTGGTTTTCTTAATGTTAAGTTTCAACCCAAGTTTTGCACTCTCCTTCTTCACCCGCAACAAGAGGCTCTTTAGTTCTTCACTTTCTGCCATTAGAGTGGTATCATCTGTATATCTTAGGTTGTTGATATTTCTTCCGGCAATCTTAATTCCAACTTTTTTTTATTATTATTTTTTAATTTTTTTATTAAATATTTACAAACACATACATATAAAGTATATACATTCCAAATTTAAAAAAAAGGAAAAAGAATAAACAAACATTTAACAAACATACATATAAACTAACTGGGGGTTAAAGTCCCCTGTATAATTACACAAAGTTACATCCCGGTAAATCTTAAATCTTATTTATCGTTGTCTATTTGAACTATTAAATATTATCATAAAAATTACTTTGAAGTATTATATTAACTATTCTAGATTTGTTCTGTTTTTTAACCAAACATACCATCGTTCCCAATTGGTATAATACATAGATTCTTGTTTCTGTTTTAGTATATAGGTTAGTTTATCCATTTCAGCGCAATTCAAAATCTTATTAATTAATATTTGATCTGTTGGGATATTTATATCTTTCCACTGTTGAGCAAAGGTTATTCTCGCTGCTGTTGTAACATGAACAAAAAGATACCAATCTTGTCTATTAATTAGTTTTGGTTTTATACCAAGTAAGTAAGAGTCCGGAAGCAGAGGAAAAGTAACACCAGTTATTTGCTTTAACCAATTTTGGACCTTCTCCCAATATTTCTTACTCTGAGGGCAAGTCCACCACTGGTGAAAAAAAGTACCCTTGGCCAGTCTACATTTCCAGCATTTATCAGAGGCATCTGGAAACATTTTAGCTATTCTCGCTGGCGGCAAATACCATCTATAGATCATTTTGAAGTAGTTCTCTTTAAATGTCGGAGATAATGTTAGTTTCATTGTTCTGGTCCATATTGTCTGCCATTCCTCTAGTTGGATCGACCTCCCTATATTTCTCCCCCAGGCTATCATTGTATCTTTCACAATCTCATCATCTATGTATCTGGCTAGGAGGAGATTGTACATTCGGGAAATAAATTTTAGTCCGGGGCCTTCCAAAGTTTTATCAAGGGGTTGACTAGTTTGAGAGATGCCATATTCCTGTTTATCCTTAGAAAACCTGGTTTGAATTTGAATATATGACCACCAATCTAAATCTATACCTTGTATCTGCAAATGTTCTCTAGATTTCAAGTTCCCTTCTTCATCTATCAAAATCTTGTAGGACCAGTTTCTTTTCAGATTGTAAACAGTCGGCTGGGTTATTATCTCCAGTGGGACCACCCATTTGGGAATCTTGGTATACATTCGTTTTTTAACTTTTTGCCAAATTCTGATCAAAATTCTCCTAATGTAGTGGTTAGTAAAGTACTTGGATGGAGTTTTTTGATATGACCATAAGGTTGAATGCCAACCTTGGTTAAGGTCAAAGCCTTCAATAGTTAATATACGTTTCCTCGACAGGGATACCCAATCTTTAATCCAAAGGAGTGCAGAGGCTTGGTAGTATAACTCCCAGTTTGGAAGTCCCAATCCCCCCCTCGTTTTGTGTTCCTGTAGCATTTTTCCCTTTATTCGTGGTTTTTTACCCTGCCAAACAAATTTCCCTATTGCTTGATCCAATTTCCTAAAAAATTTATTGTTTAGATTTACGGGGGCCGTTTGAAATAAAAAGATCCACCGTGGAAGAATATGTGCCTTAATTGCAGCAATTCTGCCCCAAAAAGATAATTGAATATTTTTCCATCTGTCAAGGTTTTGTAGTGTACTGGCAAATAATTTATCATAATTCAATTCTTTAATATTAGAACATTTATTAGTTAATTCAATTCCCAAGTACTTTACTTTTTTAACAAATTTTAATCCCATAATTCTTTCTATTTCTTTTTTCTTTACATCAGTTAAGTTTTTGGACAACATTTTGGTTTTTTCTCTATTAATTTTCAATCCTGCCACCTCACCATATTGTTCTATCTTTTTTACTAAATTTGGCCCAGAGATTAAGGGGTCCTCTAGCACAAACACCAAATCGTCGGCAAAAGCCTGAAGTTTATATTCTTCTCCTCTAATTTTGAGGCCCTTAACAGACTCATCTTGTCTAATTATATCAAGAAGTGGTTCCAGAGCCAAAACAAACAATAATGGAGAAAGAGGACAACCTTGTCTAGTGCCCTTAAAAATTCCAAATTCTCCAGACATTGCTCCATTAAAAAGCAGCCTAGCTGACTGTTCAGAGTATATTGTTTGAATTGCATTCATAAATTTAGGTCCAAATTCCATTACTTTTAATTGATACATAATAAATTTCCAGTTAACTCTATCAAAGGCTTTTTGTGCGTCTACAAATATCGCCATGGGCCTATCTGAAAATTTCTGGTAGTATTCCAATACATTTAAAATTATTCGCACATTGTCATTAAGATGTCTATAGGGTAAAAAGCCATTTTGGTCTTGGTGAATAAAGTGGGAAAGAAATATTTTAAGTCTTTCTGCCAAAATGGTCGTGAAAATTTCATAGTCTACATTCAATAACGAAATTGGTCTGTAATTTTGGATCAACGTCAAATCTGAATCAGGTTTAAGAATTAAGGAGATATGAGCCTCTCTCCAAGATTCGGGCATTTTTGCATCAGTTAAAATATTATTAAATATATCCCTTAATTGAGTACCTAACAGGTCAATAAATTCCTTATAAAATTCACAAGGTAAGCCATCCGGGCCTGGAGTTTTCCCACCTGTTTGTTTTTTAATAACTTCCTCAACTTCCTCTATAGTTATTTCCTTATTCAGAAGTTGTCTAAAAGAATCCGAGATTGGATGGGGGCGATAATTCTGAAAATATTGTTCTAATTCCAACTTTTGATTCATCTAGCCCTGTCTTTCTCATGATGTGCTCTGCATATAAGTTAAATAGGCAGGATGACAGTATACAGCCTTGCCGGACTCCTTTCCCAATTTTGAACCAATCAGTGCTTCCGTGTCCAGTTCTCACTGTTGCTTCTTGGCCCACATATAGGTTTCTCAAGAGACAAATAAGATGGTCTGGTACTCCCATCTCTTTAAGAACTTACCACAGTTTGTTATGATCCACACAATCAAAGGCTTTAGCATAGTCAATGAAGCAGAAGTAGATGTTTTTCTGGAACTCCCTAGCTTTCTGCATGATCCAGCGTATGTTGGCAATTTGATCTCTAGTTCCTCTGCCTCTTCAAAATCCTGCCTGTACTTCTGGTAGTTCTCGATCCACATACTGCTGAAGTCTAGCTTGTAGGATTTTAAGCATGACTTTACTAGCATGAGAAATGAGTGCAATGGTGTGATAGTTTGAACATTCTTTGGCACTGCCTTTCTTTGGAATTGGAATGTAAACTGATCTTTTCCAATCCAGTGGCCACTGTTGAGTTTTCCAAATTTGCTGGCAAATTGAGTGTAGCACTTTTACTGCATCATCTTTTAAGATTTTGAATAGCTCAGCTGGAATATTTTCACCTCCACTAGCTTTGTTGTTGCTCAGCTTTTCTAAGGCCCACTTCACTTCATATTCTAGGATGTCTGGCTCGAGGTCAGTGACCACCTCATTGTGATTATCAGGGACATTAAGCTCATTCTTGTATAGTTCTTCTGTGTAATTTTGCCACCTCTTCTTAATCTCTTCTGCCTCTGTTAGGTCCCTGCCATTTTGGTCCTTTATCATGCCCATTTTTGTATTAAACGTTCCCTTCATCTGTCCAATTTTCTTGAAAAGATCTCTGGTCCTCCCTGTTCTATTGTTTTGGGTTCAAAATAAAAGCCTTCTCTTTCATCTTTATTTCCTCCTCTAACTCTTTACGCTTATATTCCAATCTACGTCTATATTTATTATTCAAATATATTAACACTCCTCTCATATAAGCTTTACTTGCATCACAAACCATTTCAATAGAAGTACCTTTATGCATATTTGTTATAAAAAATTCTTTCATATATTTTTTACATTCTTCCACATTTTCTTCATATCTAAACAAATTTTCATTTAACCTCCAAGATCTCCTATCTCCCTTTCCCTTGTCCAATTCCATCCATACTGGGCTATGGTCTGATAAAGTTCTTGGACATATCTTAATCTTCTTAACTCTGGAAAAAAAATCATTAGTAGTCAATATAAAAGTATAAAGATTGTATGTCTATCTGTATAAAGTATAAAAGTATAAAGATTGTATGTCTATCTGTATAAAGTATAAAAGTATAAAGATTGTATGTCTATCTGTATAAAGATTGATGTCTATCAGAAAAAAAGGTAAAATCCTTTTCATCCACGTTTCGTTCTCTCCAGACATCTCTCAGTTCCAAATCATCTTTCATATCAAAAAAAGATTTAGGTAATCTAGCATGATTTGGTGTGCTTTTAAAAGGTCCTTTTTTATCTTTCTGCGTATCCAGCACTCCATTCCAGTCTCCCATCAAAATACACGATTTATAATCCCATTGAATTATTTTATTATGTAAAAATTTGTAAAATTCTCCTTGCTGTTGATTAGGTGCATATAGTCCAATTAAAAGTATTTTCTGCCCTTCTATTAAAAGTTCAATTATAATATATCTTCCTTGTTTAACTGCTTCAATTAGATTAGCTGATAAATCCTTCTTCACATAGATAACTACTCCATTCTTCTTTTCTGAAGCAGATGCAATAAACTGAGTACCCAATCTAGAATTTATCAAATATTTTTGATCAGATACACGAATATGCGTCTCTTGCAAACATGTAACATCATTTTTAAATTGTTTCAAATACTGAAATATTTTATTTCTCTTTTGTGGTGAATTTAAACCATTAACATTCCAAGTTAGAAACTTTGTTGCCATCTTTAGCGACATGAAGCTTTCGGAGCACATCTTGCAGATCCTCACTCACCTGCCTCTTTGTTCGCGCACCTCCCACTGCTTCACTATAAGTAAATTCTTGAGTTGTAGTTGTAGATTTCTGTTGTTCTTGTTCTTGTTGCTTTCATCTAGCTGCAGCCCGTGTCACTCTTGGAGTCTTAGATTCTTCTAATCCCCGGGGCTGCGCAGTTTCCAAAGTTTGCTGAGTTTCTTTTGCAATCAATGAAATAATTTCTGCATCTCCCTGTATATTTTCCATTTGTGCCTGTCTTGCTCCTTCTTCCTTCCTTCTTTTAAATTCCGGGGATGGCGGAGAACCTGCTTTCAGTACATTGCAATAAAAGTCTCGTGCCTTCAACACTGTATTAAGACGATATCTTGTACCTACGTAGTTCACCACCAATGCAGTTGGTATCTCCCATCTAAACTGGAGCTGCCTTTTCTTTAATTCATCTGCCAAAAAAGCAAACTCTTTCCTTTTCCTTAAAATTCTTGGAGGAATTTCTCTCAAAATCAAAACCTCTTGACCAGCCACTTGAAATCTGTTATTGTAAAAAGCTTGAACAATCACATTTCTAATTGATCTCTTTGTGAAATAAACTACCACATCTCTTGGTAATTTTCTTTGCCTGGCAATCCAGGAGTTGACACGAAATATTTTATCTATGTCCACCATAATATCTTCAGCTTGACACCCCAAAATCGGTTCCAAAGCTTCTGCTAAAATCTCCTTCAAATTTTCCTTTGAATCCTCTTTCAAACCTCTTATCCTCAGGGCAAACTCCATGTCTCTGTATTGTATCATTACTACATCGTCGTCAATCTTATCCATTTTATTCTCTGATTCAGACATTTTAGCCTCCAATCTCAAATTATTTTGATTTACTTCTTCCACACGTTCATCCAAATGCTCAATACAAGCTGCCAGCCCCTGAAATGCCAATAAAATGTCCTCTCGTATTTCCTTATTTTTCTCATCAATAAGCTCTGCCATTTGGTTAGATATTTGCTCAGATTGACTTTTTAAAGCATCTTGTAAATCTTTTAATGTCAATGCAGGTGTAGGTGCTGCAGGGGGTGGCATCAAAGTCTGTAATACAGATTGTTGAGTTGGTGATGCGCCCGCACTTCTCGAAGTAGAAACTCTGGGTGGTTTAGAAGCCATTTTAACACCCAATTAACTTTCGTTTCTCACTTTCACTTTTCCACCCAATTTGCAAGTTTATTACTTCCCAGTCAAATATCCAAATCTTCAAGTCACTTTTAAACCAATTTCTAATATTTTGCACAAAGTCACTTTATAACCCAATTTCTTCTTTCCACTCAGTCTTTTATTTTGTTTTATTTCCCTTGTCCTTTTGATCTTCACCGTTCTCTCTGGCAATTCACTCCCGTGCCATCTTCCTTCCTTTCTTTTAAAATACACCGCAGTTAAAGATCATATACTTGCTATTTCAGTATTCTCCTGCACAGCTCTGCCTGCATCCAAGTAATCCAAAGTACGATGTTGATTGCAGGGATGGTTGCAGCATCCTGATCTGTTCCAAAACCTTAGAACAGAGGAGTCCCCGAGTCGGGAGCTGATTCAGGCTCCAAGGGAGCTCTCACCCTTCAACCCCCAGAATAATAATTCTGGGGGTCTAGGGGAGCTCTACCCCTACCTGAATGCTCACCCTCCCCTCTTCTCCTGAGGGGGGGGGTTTCCCGAACTGCAAAACAGCTGATTGTCACTGTTTTAGCGATTCAACAGAAAACAATGGGGCTGACGGTCGAAACGACCGCCATCGACGGAGCCTTGCCACCCGGAAGTCTTGCGTCTTGGAGAGTTATATCGAGCCTTGCGAAAAGCCTCTGCTGCAGATGCTTGTCTCGTAGGCCACACACAAGTCTGTCCCGTAGTCTCTCGTCCAGGTTGGAGAACTTGCAGAGTCGGGAGGCCTGTCGCAAGGCCGTGATGAACTCCGATGCAGATTCGCCCGGCTGTTGTACCCTCTGGTCAAAACGGAACCGCCAGGCCAGCTCAGATATTCGGGGCTTGAAATGCCCGTTCAGCTTTGTTGTGAGGTTTCTGTATGAGATGGTATTTTTTTTTATTTTTTTTTATTGAAAAGTTTTAAAATACATTTTTTAATAACTTAAACTCCCTCCCTCCCCCTCCCCTCCCCCTTGCCCTCCCTAACCCTCCCCCCCCCCCGACTTCCCAGAACTGAATACAGGGTATTAACTTTATAAACATAAACTAAGATATACTACCTAACTAAAAAAACATATTAAATTCTATCGTGCTTTAACTCCCCTTAAACATAACTAAATTACTAACCAATAATAAATAACTGATAATACATCATGTAAAACTAATACTTATTCAAATACTAAATGAAACTTTTTAGTCCCATATTTATTCTGAATATATTCAATCCATCTTCTCCATTCCACAATATATCTCTGTTGCGATTGTTCTTTCAGATATGCTGAAATCTTTGCCATTTCTGCCAGGTTTGAAACTGTATGAGATGGTTTTGATCGGCGTCGGTGCAAAAAGGCTTTCGGCCTAGTCGAATGTGGGTGACCTGCTTATGCAAAGCAGGGTCGCTGCTTTTAAGCCGTCCTCTGAGATTTGGTTCGCCCAGAGGTAGTTCTTGACTTGCCCCAGGTGTGATGACCATCGTTCGGGATGGCGGATGTTGAATTCTCTGGGCTGGCTGACCTTCGGCATCTTTCTCTCCTTCTTGGATCCTGCTCTGCCGACTCAGACGGTTAGTTCTGAGTTTGTGAGTCCACTAGCGTGGTGACTAGCCGGCCATAGAAGGGGGGGAAAAGATGCCTCTTTCCTCCAGCACGCAAAGCCGTCCCCTCATGAATTCAGCTCTTTAATGTAAAGCAGGATCCCACCTTCATCGCCACTATTGTGTAGTGGGATCTGGAGAGCAGGAAAGATGCCAGGCTGATGAGTACAGCATAGCAGCTCTTTATTAGGTGAAGGGACTGTACTGGGGAATAGGGGCTACTGGCACTCTTTATATACCTGGCCAGTACTCAACCAACCAATTGGTTTGAACCTCTGTTTCCCGCCGAAATTTTTCCCGCCAAACAGTTACAGTTCAACGCCTCCGGGTGGTGACTCTTATACACAGCTTTAGGTGTTGCAATATTTATTTTATTTTATTTATTTTATTAAATTTATATACCGCCCTATTCCCGTAGGACTCAGGGCGGTGTACAGGGAGGATTAAAAACAAACATACAAAAATTAAAATCAGAATTAAAACAGTTGATTAAATAAAGTCCCAGAAATTTAAAACTAAAACCCAATAAAAAACAGACAGCTCAAAGAGCCAAGTTTTCAGGTCCCTGCGGAATGAGCAAAGGTCGGGGGCAGTCCTAATTTCCATGGGGAGTTGGTTCCATAGGGCCGGCGCGCCCACAGAGAACGCTCTTCCCCTGGGAATAACCCGCCGGCATTCCTTAACCGGCGGTATCCTAAATAAAGCTTAATACATAGGTAAGGTAAAGGTAAAGTTTCCCCTGCACATGCGTGCTAGTCGTTTGCGACTCTAGGGGCCGGTACTCATCTCCGTTTCAAAGCCAAAGAGCCAGCGTTTGTCCGAGGACGTCTCTGTGGTCATGTGGCCAGCATGACTAGACGCCAAAGGCGCACGGAACGCTGTTACCTTCCCACTGTAGTGGTCCCTATTTTTCTACTTCCATTTTTGCATGCTTTCGAACTGCTAGGTTGGCAGAAGCTGGGACGTGTAACAGGCGCTCACTCTGCTACGTGGCACTCAGGATTCGACCCGCCAAACTGCTAACCTTCTGATCGACAAGCTCAGCGTCCTAACCCACTGAGCCACATAACAGATTCATTAATAGTAAAGGGAAACAGTTGGCTCATGTAAAGTTGATAGTGGAAGTAGAAAAGACAGAAGTTAGGCCAGAGTGGCAGAAGAGAAGGGAAGGAATGGATAATAGGAGGAAGAAACAGCAAAGTTGCTTTTAAGTTGGTTTGCACAGACTTGTGAATTGCATGCATTAAAATTGTTGGCAGCAGGGAGACTGCTACTAACGGGATCAGCTCAAACATGTGAATTGTATGCTTTAACACAAGCCTTAGAATGTTGAAGGATCAAAAATGTACTATAGAAATATGGGAAGAGAGAAACATGGGAAGTAGAAGAAAGCGAGAGGTGGATGTTGCATGATGGGAGATGGATGTTGAAAAGACAAAAAGAAAGAAAAGAAAGAAAAAAGCAATAGTTCGAACACTGAAGCAGCCACTAACAGTGGGTAGCAAGGGATCAGTGCTGATGGTACTAAGCAATGAACACTCAACACCTCATAGGATGTGTAATAAATGAAAGACTGGTTGGCTTTATCAGAAACTTCTGGGATTTTTGCCATGAAGAATGTGAATTTCAAATTGTGTTGAAAAAGTGCAAATATCTGTATATTTGTCGTTCCATTCTTCATTCACAGTTTCTCTCATTCCTACAATAGAAACTGTGATGCAAACATTAAAAAATAATATTTACAGATAAAAAAGTATGGTTGTGTTTATATTTTAGTTAAATAAATCTGTGATAAATACAAGTAAATAAAAAGCTTTACAAAATTTGGCGGTGAGGCCATTTCAATATAGGCCTCAATTGGAAAGCTGTCTTTGTCCCTTTCAAATGATGTACAGGTGAAACTCGAAAAATTAGAATATCGTGCAAAAGTTCATTTATTTCAGTAAGGCAACTTAAAAGGGGAAACTAATATATGAGATAGACTCATTACATGCAAAGCAAGATAGTTCAAGCTGTGATTTGTCATAATTGTGATGATTATGGCGTACAGCTCATGAAAACCCCAAATCCACAACCTCAGAAAATTAGAATATTACATGCAATCAATAAAACAAGGAGTGTACATAGAACAATATCGGACCTCTGAAAAGTATAAGCATGCATATGTACTCAGTACTTGGTTTTGGCCCCTTTTGCAGCAATTACTGCCTCAATGCGGCGTGGCATGGAAGCTATCAGCCTGTGGCACTGTTAGATGTTTTTGTGCCAGCCATGGCAGTTCCCCAAAAAGGTCATCAGATGGGAGCAAAGATACCCCTGACCCTGGTGGGTCAGGGGTCTCTGGCCCCTGCAGCCCCATTGGAGAGAGT
>JAKJMR010016574.1:0-21907 GCA_024449315.1 Daboia siamensis | reverse complement strand
CTTGGAAGCACCTTAACGAGCCATCGGTCTCGTGAGGCCATCTCACAGGCACTGCTGAGGTGTTATGGAAGACCAGGATGCTTCAATAGCGGCCTTCAGCTCTTCTGCATTGTTCAATCTCATGTCTCTCATCTTTCTCTTGGCAATGCCCCATAGATTCTCTATGGGGTTCAGGTCAGGCGAGTTTGCTGGCCAATCAAGCACAGTAATCCCACACTCATTGAACCAGGTTTTGGTGCTTTTGGCAGTGTGGGCAGGTGCCAAGTCCTGCTGGAAAATGAAGTCAGCATCCCCATAAAGCTCATCTGCGGAAGGAAGCATGAAGTGCTCCAAAATCTGCTGGTAGACGGCTGTGTTGACCCTGGACTTAATGAAGCACAGTGGACCAACACCAGCAGATGACATGGCTCCCCAAATCAACACAGACTGTGGAAACTTCACACTGGACTTCAAGCATCTTGCAGTGTGTGCCTCTCCATTCTTCCTCTAGACTCTGGGTCCTTGGTTTCCAAATGAGATGCAAAAGTTGCTCTCATCATAAAAGAGGACTTTGGACCACTGAGCAACAGACCAGGTCTGTTTTTCTTTAGCCCAGGTAAGACGCTTCTGACGTTGTTTGTTGTTCAGGAGCGGCTTGACAAGAGGAATACGACATTTGAAGCCCATGTCCAGGATCCGTCTGTGTGTGGTGGCTCTTGATGCACTGACTCCAGCCTCAGTCCACTCCTTGTGAAAGTCCCCAACATTTTTGAATGGCCTTTTCCTGACAATCCTCTCCAGGCTGCGGTCATCCCTGCTGCTTGTGCACCTTTTTCTTCCACACTTTTCCCTTCCACATAACTTTCTATTAATGTGCTTTGATACAGCACTTGGGGAACATCCAACTTCTTTTGTAATTACCTTTTGAGGCTTTCCCTCCTTATGGAGGGTGTCAATGATGGTTTTCTGCACAACTGTCAGGTCAGCAGTCTTTTCCATGATTGTGATTCCTACTGAACCAGACTGAGAGACCATTTAAAGGCTCAGGAAGCCTTTGCAGGTGTTATGGCTTAATTAGCTGATTAGAGTGGGACACTTTGAGCCTAGAATATTGCACCTTTTCACAATATTCTAATTTTCTGAGATTGTGGATTTGGGGTTTTCATGAGCTGTAAGCCATAATCATCACAATTATGACAATTCACGGCTTGAACTATCTTGCTTTGCATGTAATGAGTCTATCTCATATATTAGTTTCCCCTTTTAAGTTGCGTTATTGAAATAAATGAACTTTTGCACAATATTCTAATTTTTCAAGTTTCACCTGTAAGTGTGGGAACACCTGGCACTGAAAACAACCCTTCTGGAGGTGGATAATCATTGACTCTTATTAAAATAGCCTCCTGGAAGATTTAGCTGCAAACAATAATGAAATGGATGAATATATCCCACCACTTAATTACAAACTGATACTGGACACTATTTTGGCAATGACAGAGCAAATTAAAGCCAAACTGCAAGAAAAATCTGACAACTTAAAGCCACCAAATCAAACTTTGACCTTAAATGAGGAACTGACAATCCAAAAGCAAACAGAAGAAGTGGAAACTAACACTAAAATAGGAGACTTCAAAGAACAACTAATGCAATCTACAGAGAACCTTAAAGTCCAAATCTCAATGTCAACTACAAAACTTAGAACTCAAAAAGCAATAGCACCTGAAGAAAGCAATATTAAGAGTGAAGACATTAAAGTCCTTCAAATATACTATGTTAACAATTCAGCTAATCAAATGACAACCATAACACCAGCTACTACTTTCTACCTAACCCAGATGGAATTGGAAGAAGAAAAAGACCTGACTGATCTAATGACAACTATATTTCATCAATCATCAAAAACTGAACTATTAAAGCAAAACTTCAATGGTTACAAAGGGGACACTTTTTTTGGCAAAACTGACATTTGGATGCTCTCCCTGGATTCAAATAAGGAGTATAGGAAGAAAGGGAGATACATTTGAGAATTTAAAGACGTCAAAAGGGAAGCCTGATTGGCACAAAAGGAAGGCAAGAGTTAGATTTTTTAAAAAATGAACTTGTTTCTTTTTTGGGATTCCTAAGGATAGAGTTTAAAATATCTTTTAATGGATTAAGGGGAATCTCTAAAAATATAACTGATTTTACATTTAGGTTTTAGATCTGTAAGGGAAAACAAAATTAAGCTTATAGAATATAATTTTGAACTATATTATAGAATTTGGAATGATATAACAAAAGATAGTATTTTAACAATTGATGAATGGTTAAGATGACATATAGAATATATTAGTTGTAATGATATAGACAGAAATTCATCTTGTATTTAATTTTTAAAGGAAAGTTGGTTATTAGAATCGATATATATTATAGATATAATATAAGATATTTTGCTATAAGTGGTGAATTGTTAAGATAATAAATAGACATTATTGGTAAAAAATAAGAATGTTTTGAAATGAACAATGTAAGTTTTGTAGACAGGACAATTACTCTTTATTGAAATAGGGAAATGTGGGTTACCCAAAAAGTAAGCTTTCTTCCATTTATTATAGGCTACTCTAGATTATTTTATTGCAATTAGGTAAAACCTAAAAGCAGGATATTGATATGTATTAGTGAAAATGTATTGAAAATTCTTTTAATTGACAAGGTCAAAATTAGAAATGTATTAATTTGATTAATTTGACTATGTTATAACTAAGGGACGCAGAGAGGGAATTCTTGTTGATGTAACCTGAGCTATTTACAAATAACTTGTTATTTGATATTGTTTACTTTTGATTACCCAACCACCTTATTGCTTCACAAGTATTCCTTATTCTTGTATCCTGTTGTGTCATTCACTGCTTGCCCCTATTCACCTCTGCCTGTCCTCAACAGTGTGGCCCACATACTACAGAAGCCTATCCCGTGTTCATACTTTTGCGCACTGCTCTAAGTATGAAAGGGGGGATTATGTTGAGCTGGAATTAGGGGACAGTATAGGAAATATCAGTTGTGAATGTGCAGATGGCCCTACTGTCTTTGGGCTCTTGCAAAGTCCTGGATACAAGGTCATGAAAGGCCAGCAAGGAAAATACTCAATGTCCTAACCCACCCAAGAACATGGGATATCTTTAGGGAAACACCCAAAAGGGAACATGTTTGTTTCTTCTGCTCTCTTATCTACAGTATGCCAGACTTACTGGGTGAAATCATTATCATATGCGTGGCAGCTTTGCTGGATGGCTTGCTTATGTAACCAGAAAGAATAAATACAAGGATTTCTTGTATTTCCAGGCTGCTCTCATTTAGAGGAGCCCGTCTTTTTGTTCAGCTGAATAAAAACGTAAAGCTTGAAGGCAACTTTTGGTTTCATGTATTTTTTTACCAGCAAAACCTCAGAACCTGCATATCAGTCCAGGCCTGGTCTGTGAGCGTCCTTACCAGTCCCTGGTCTCCTCTGACGCAAAAGAAGGACTACAAGGTGACTGGCACACAAGAACGATCCAGTAAAGGTAAAGGTTCCCCCGCACATACGTGCTAGCCGTTTCCAACTCTAGGGGCCGGTGCTCATCTCCGTTTCAAAGCTGAAGAGCCAGCGTTTGTCCGAGGACGTCTCCGTGGTCATGTGGCCAGCATGACTAGATGCCAAAGGCACACAGAACACTGTTACCTTCCCACCGTAGTGGTCCCTATTTTTCTACTTGCATTTTTTACGTGCTTTCGAACTGCTAGGTTGGCAGAAGCTGGGATGAGTAACAGGCGCTCACTCTGCTATGCGGCACTCGGGATTCGACCCGCCAAACTGCTGATATTCTGATCGACAAGCTCAGCGTCCTAACCCACTGAGCCACCGCGTCCTTTAGGAACTATCCGACAAGTGATTTAATCCACAAAGTCATCGCTGGGAGTGATCTGCTCCCAGTGCTTTAAATACATTCCCGCCCTGCAGCTCCACCCCCCCCCAACAAGCCAGCATCCAGTGTTTGTCCTTAAAGGCAGCCGTTTCCCCCCTGGCCTGCCATCCAGTCTCTGCCGGTTGGTGTCGACTCTTTGCCGCACAGCGGAGTGTCGGAGCCATTCTATATCACAGGTGAGCCTACACCTCCCTCTCGGGCACCGCCACAGTCCTTGCTAGCTTGGCAATGGCTCATGACCCTCAGCCAAACGACGACCCTGCTGGTGCTGCCTGAGGCCACCCAGCTGATCGGTGACACCAGTCTCAAGCCGCTAGGCCTCCCAGCTGTTCGGTGGTGTTCCATGCGCTGGTGTTGCTGCATTTGTGCTGCGGGTACGTTTCTGGCAGTGCAGGTGCCTTTCCCCCCCACCCTCCCTTGAATGTCGAGCCCACAGTGCTCTACAGGGATCCCTAGGACTCCCAGTCTGAGTCCACCAGTGCAAGTTATTCAGGGCTTCGGTTTGGAGATCTCTTTCCTGCTACTTCCCTAATCAGGGCATATGAATTTTAAATCACCTGAGGGGGGCTGGTTCCCACCCCCTTGGAATTTGCTGGAAGTTGTTCCTACAAATTTTTAATGACACAGGGCAAGAATCAGGCTGGAGCTTTACTGAAGGTAGATGAAAGAGATAGACTCAGTGTGATTCTGAATGGTGTGTGTGTGTGTGTATGTGCAGCTGTTTCTACAAAACAAGCAATACAACCATCCTGGATAAATTTTCCCTCCCACCAGACAGAAGTCCAAGGTATTTAGTACTTGCTGTGTCAACTATTCCCAAATGCCATCTCTCCATAAATACATTCACCTGGCTTATTACACTACAAATGGGGCAAGAAAGAAAACCTTGAAATGAGTTTCCACCCTCCCCCCCATAGTCTTCCTAATTTTCTTCTGAGGCTTCACTTGGGGACCAATGGCTCCAGGACTCCTTCCTTCCTCTACAGCTTTCACAGGCATCTGGGGAAATGGTAGGACCTGGGAAGATCTGTTCCACTCAGGTTGCATGGTGGCTTTTTAGTGAATGGCTGGATTCAAAACCCAATTCCATGGCTCAAATGGTTGGAGGCAGCGTCTGGGTCAGTGTGGTCTGCTTCCAAAAGGTTGTTGAGTCATCTATGCAGGGCTGAAAGACATGAGAACAAGATCTCCTCCCCCCTTTCTGGGTGGACTGTCCCAGGAGAGGCAGACAAAGGCATGGAGAACAGGATTAGAAAAGAAGTAGAATGGGGGTGGGGGGTAGCTTGCAGACAAGAATTTGAAAAGGCATTAATACTGCAGTGGTTAAAGAAACAGATAGGATGGGGACAGCAGAGATGTGGTCAAAAGAGAGCCTGGATTCTGGTAAGAGAACAACAAAATGAAACATTTACAATATGTTAGGACTTAAGGACTTGCAACTTGAAAAATGCTGGTCATGTTTCAGGAAAAGGATAGACAGATAAAACCCATTTACAACACATAAGTAAATGCAAGAGTGAAACTTTTCCAGCAGATGAACTTAAAACATTCCCTCCTGGTAAATTTGGGCTGTTCTTAAGAGTACAGAGAGAGAAAGGAAGAAGAAAAAAAACAAGGAAAGACATTTTTCTTCACTCTGTTGGCCAGACAGAGTGAGGATATTTTCCTTTTGGTGGCTTATTTTAAGCAGAATTTTAAAATTCTTTTCTCTTTGGATTAGAAACAATTATCAGTCACATTTACCTCACACACAAAGACTTTGACACACATATACACACAAAGACAAGGAAAAGAGAACAGAAAAGGGAAACAGAAGTCTTAATTTTACGCATCCTAGTCATTCCCACCATCTCAGTTAACTCAAATTAGGGAAGGCACAAATCTTAAAATATACCACGTGCTTGCAGAGAGAGAGAGAGAGAGAGAGAGAGAGAGAGAATGACTATTTCTTATATTTTAATTTCCTTTTACGTACCTTTATTTAGCCAAATTGGTTTCTCAGCAAAAGCCCTGAGCAAAGTCCATTTTTTTAATAGTTTCTCTACCTATCTCTTTATCATACCTGCCTGAATGGGTAGCTGATTCCCATCAAGCAAGCTTTTACTGGGGAGCCTAACTCGACTCTTGAACTAGAACACCCCATGATTCCCTTATTCCTGATGCAGGGGTTCACTTTGGTTCTATTGAGTCCGGCGCACTGAAGCCTCCTAGTGAGACCTTTGCCTACCACCATGTTTTTGGGTCAAAAAGGGACCCATGGAGAACTCTGGATCCCTCACAAAGTACTGGATGCTCCTTTAGGGATCTACCACCATGGTTTCAGACCAAAAAAGGGGTCTGTCGAGGACTCTTCTGCTCCCCTGCAGAAGGTACGGAATGCTCTCTTACTGGCTTTACCTTCACTTTTCACTACCACTGTTTGAGGACTTCAAATGTCCAGGAGGACCTCTGCTTGCTTTCCAGAGGTAAGGGACACTCCTAGCCTGGGGCTTAATTTCCTAACTTCAGGCTTTGCTTACAGGGCCTAACCAGCTGGTTGCCCAAATCCAATTCTCGCATTCACTCTTTCCATTCCATTTTTACACAGCCTCTCCCTTTTCCCTAACAAAAGGTCGTGCGCTCTGGCCAAACCCCCATGCTTTTCAGGGTCTGCCACTTGAACAGATCCTTTCTGTGGTTAGGAAAGACCAGACGGAGCAAAATCCAACTGTGATTGGGAAAAGGGTCTTCTCGCTCACATGTCAACTCTGCTAACATCAAATGTTCTTGCTTGACAAGAGATGAAGAAGCAGCTATTTCATATGTTAAACTTGTATATTGCTTTAAGAGCAGCCACCCCAGCGGGGGAAGTGCCAGCGAAGAAGCCGGCAGGGAAAGAGTTTCAGCAATCCTCCTAGCTGGGAGCTAGACCCAAACAACCAGGAGAATTGGTGTGGTCGTCAGAGTGGATTAAGCCCAGCGGAGACTCTAGGCACCTCAAAGCAGCCTTGCCATCCCCAAGGGCTTCAAAGGCAGAGGAGGTGGGGTGACAACAAAGAGATTCCTGCACATCGTATTCCCCAGACTGGTGGGGAGCGGCCAGGCTAGCTGAGATTGAATACTCGGGTGAGTGGAAATATCTGTCTGCAGTCCAAAGCCAATCAATTGACAATTTAGCAGAAAGGTTTGAAGAACTAGAAGTGAGAAGCACAGAACAGCTTCTGCCAAAAGAGGCCCCCAGACCCCTTTTCACAGAGCTAATGGCCCTCCAACCCCTGGAGTTCCGTGCTAGGGCTTCCAGTCCCACAGAGGAAGAGGAACTAGGGCCCTCTCAGCAGTGGGGAGTATGGCAACCCCCACAGAAGGAGGGGCACCAATCTCTGGGCCTAAATCAGCTAATAGAGGCCTTGTAACAGATTGGGGTGATGCAGAAGCCTGGAGAGCAACAGCCAATTGGGGGACGACAATCCCATGGAGGCTGGTCACCACCCCTGAGTGCCAAGCAACCACTGAGGGGCCCACAAGTGAGGGAAGCACCACAGCATTTGAGACTAACACGTCTCTTAGCAGATCAGCAGCAGAGGGCGCCACTATTCCCTGCAGCCAAAATCCAGAGTAAATGACAGCAACCCCCATCTACCTAACAACCATTGAGGGGCCTACAACAGCAGGTGGTGCCACAACTTCCCGCCGACCAACAGCACCCTCCCCTCAGACAACCACAGCAGGGGAGGCAGCAGCAGGGCCCAAACGTGCAACCCCTGGGCCTACAGCAGCACCAATGGGGTAGACAGCATCTGGGGGTGCAATAGCAGAAGTGGGGACCCTGGCAGCCATTGAATCAACAACCAGGAGGGGGTCAGCAGCAACTGGGGGCACAACAACAGCAGTGGGGGCCCCAGCAACCATTGAACCAACAACCAGGGTGGGGCCAGCAGAAATGGGGACCCCAGCAACCAATGATGAGCCCACCCTTCAGAGAAGGCCCTTGAATTGGATGACCGCCACCTTTTCCTCTTGGGGCTGAGGGAAAGATTTGAGGACCCATCCATTGCCCTCAAAGCGGAAGAACAAATACATAAGATAAAGCAAGCTGGCTGGCCTGCCCTAGAGTACGTGCAGGAGTTTCGAAAGATGGCTGGTCGGATAGAGAGATGGCCTGAGCAATCCATAATTCATCTTTTTAGAGAAGGGTTAGACGACCACCTTTCTCAGGCATGTATCTACCGAGCTGTGCCTGACCAGCTGCATGAATGGTACCAGGCAGCGGTGAAATTAGATGTCCAGCTCACCCGCTATAAGAAGCCTCTCCCACCTGAAGCTGTGCCAAAGCCAGGACCCAAATGGCTACCACCACCCCCTAAAACCCCCAACTACTGCTACTGCCGAAAGATCTAGAGCAGGGGTGTCAAACTCAATTTCATTGAGGGCCGCATCAGCATTGCAGTTGCCCTCAAGGGGCCGGGTGGGTATGGCCAGGGTGGGCGTGGCCTACTGGGTTGGCGTGGCTAGTGTGTATGGCCTACTGGGTGGGCGTGGCCAGCTCTACATCGTTCGCATCAAGGATGCCTATGGGGGTCTGGGCAGGAGTGGGACAGATCTGAGGGTCTCTGACAGAAGGTGGGTCAGGGCCAAGGCAGTGGGGGCTATTCCCTCACTGTTTCCAGGATGGCTTCGCGGGCCGCATGAAACCACTTTGAGGGCCGGATCCGGCCCCCGGGCCTTGTGTTTGACATGTCTGATCTAGACAACCTACAGGTCCGCCAATCAAGTGCTTTTGATGCGAACAGCAGAGACATCGAGCAGCGAACTGCCTAGTTCCTTACCCACAACAGCAGAGTAGACCGGAACCAACCACGATGAGGACACCCGCACAGCAGCCACTGAGAGAAAAGTCCAACTGGACTACCCAGGTTACGTCCCCCACACAGGAGGATGCTGGCCCACCGACTGGACCTGCCCCCACTTTACCTGGGTTTGACAGTGACGATGAAGGGGAGAACACCCTGATGGTGACTCGACATGTCCCACCTTTTTTATTGCCTGCTAAACTCATGATCCTTAAGTCAGGGGCACAAGTAGACCTGAAAGTGCTAGTTGATGCTGGCTGCGCCCGATGCATCATTAGCCTGTTATGTGCCTTGAGACTGGGCATACGGGCTAAGCCGCTCTCCAAACCTGTGAGGTTTGAGCAAGCCGATGGCTCCCTAATGGGAGGGACTTTAGTCACACAATTAACAGAGTCCTTATGCCTAGAAATAGGTGAGCACTGGGAGTTTATTCACTTCCTGGTAGCTTCAAAAATGTCTGAGACTGTGATCCTAGGATTAGCCTGGCTAGACAAATGGAAGCTATTTATCTGGTGGGAAAAAGGAATGAGAACTGTGAGACTACTCATAGGGCCCGATCCCCCCATTGAATCAACAGATATTACAGGAGAATTTAGCCCACCCAATGAGTGAGCGCACATGGCTGCCTTACGGCCACCCAGCGAATCGCTCATCCCCAGGGAGTACCAGGACCTAGCGGAGGCATTTAGTGAGAAAGAATGTGATACATTGCCTCCTCACCGTCCCAATGATTGTTCCATTGAACAGTTACCAGAGGCCAAACTTCCCCGACCAAGAATGTACACTATGTCCCCCCTTAAAATGGAGGAGATGCAGCGATATGTGGATACAAAGCTAGTGAGGGGATTCATTGTGGGGACCAAGTCAACCATGGGTGCCCCTGTGTTGTTCAAAGAGAAAAAAGATGGGTCTCTTTGTCTCTGCGTAGACTATAAGAGCCTTAACACTTTGAGTTTGGAAAATAAATACCCTCTCTCCCTCCTGAAAGACTTACTAACCCACCTGGCGAAGGGGAATGTCTTCACTAAATTAGACCTGAGAGAAGCATATTACTGGGTGAGAATAAAGGAGGGGGATGAGTGGAAGACAGCCTTCAACTGCCCCTTGGGAAGCTACCAGTTCAAAGTCATGCCATTTGGACTGCAAGGGGCCCCAGCTGTATTTATGCAGTTGATCAATGAGGTCCTACATGACCATTTATACAAAGGGGTTCTGGTGTATCTTGATGACATCCTGATATACAGTACAAATATGACTGACCACATAAAACTGGTCACAGAAGTGTTAAAGAAACTATTGAATGCCAAACTTTATGTCAAATTGTCGAAAGACCCACAAACAGATCCAGAGCTTCCTAGGGTTTTCCAACTTCTACTGTCAATTTATTCCCTTTTGCCAAGATTGCTCTACTTCTTACAGAACTACTCAAAACGGGTAAGGGAGGGGGTAAACTGCAACCTGGCCATCCACTAGCATGGACAATGAATTGTCAGACAGCTTTCGAGAATTTTAAAAGGCTATTTGCTGCTGAGCCGATTCTAAAGCACCCCTGCCCAGGGGAGCCCTTCATAATTCAACTGGACGCCAGCAACGTGGCAGAGCACCTCTAAGAAATTCACTAAAAGTGAGAGGAGATGGACAGTCTGGGAGAAGGAGGCCTTCGCTATTAGGTGGGAGCTATTAAACTGGCGACACTCTTTAGAAGGGAGCAAGGTGCCTTTTGAAGTATGGACAGATTACCAAAATTTAGAGGCACTAAAAACTCCCCGCAAATTTTCCCCAAAGCAAGTGCGATGGGCACAGTACTTCAACCATTTTAACTTTACTCTAAAGTACATACCAGGAAGAAAAAACTTCCTAGCTGATGCGCTATCCCGATTGCCACAGTACAAATGCAAATGCAAAGAGGTTAACCTGACAGTAGAGGAAATACTGTCATTTGGACTGTGATAGACCTATTTTCAAAACAGGGTCATTTTATCGCCTGCAAAGGACTTCCATCGGTGCAACGCCTGACTACGCTGTTCCTAAAACATATCTACTGACTACATGGCACCCCTAAGCGAATAATTTCAGACAGAGGGGTGCAGTTCACAGCGAAATTTTGGAGAAACTTTCTTAAATTAATTGGATCATCTCAAGGCCTATCAACTGCTTTTCACCTGGCTACTAATGGAGCTGCAGAATCCGCCAACAAAATGGTGGAAAAATATCTTAGATATTACGTCTCTTACCAACAAACAAACGGGACCGACCTCCTCCCTTTTGCAGAGGTGGCTTACAATAATTCAGTACATAGCAGCACCGGCTACACTCCTTTCCGTATAGCCACAGGGAAAGAATTCAACCCCATACCGGAATACCCTCAGTTACCCTCCTCTTCCCAGACTCTTGATCATTGGGTGAGGGGTTGGGAAGAAGTTTGGAAAAATACAAAGGTGGCCTTTAAAAACTTTTGAGACCTATAAAAAGCAAGTTGACAAAAAGAGAGCTCCCCAAAGAACATTCCAAGTTGGAGAAAAAGTTTATTTGTCAACCAAATACATATGTCTTAAACTACCCAATAAGAAATTAGGACTGAAATTCTTGGCGCCTTTCCCCATTGTGAGAATCATTAACCTGGTCACAGTGGAATTGAAACTCCCCAGACTTTTGGGAAAAATTCACCCAGTTATCCATTGCAGCTTACTAAAACCTTTTCGGGCCTCCACTTTAAGACCTCCCCCAAAAAAGGCACCCAGTCCCCTAGTAGTAGCGGGTCAGACCCATTATGAAGTGAAATGTATTCTTGACTCTAGAATTTTTAAGGGAAAATTGAAGTACCTAGTACAATGGAAGGGGTACCCACTGTCTGAAGCCATTTGGGTGAAATTTAGCGATGTGAAAGCTGACAGACTTATCAAAAAGTTTTATAAGAAACACCCCAACAAGCCAAAAACCAGCTCCTAACTTTTGTTTTGTTTACATTACAGGATATGTCCTTTTTGTAAGGGGGGGTGGATGTCCTGCTTCTGGGAGCGTGGGGGCCTCCTGCTTCTGGGAGCGGCAGTTACGACCTGGTGGCCCGAAGATCGACCACAGCCTGGCCCAGCGCTTTGGATTAGCTGGTGGGTGCTTTTTGCGGCATAGATGCCCCTTTGAATGGTGGCAATGGCCGTTCCATGATGTGGAGGCCCTTTCCCCTGCTTGAAGTGGTAGCAGTGGCTGGTACTACTATGGCGGCCCGCAGATCGGCCATGGCTGTGTTTCAATGCCCGGTTGGAGTTAAGACTTCCCTATTGATAGTCCAGATTGGACCTGGGACTTGACCGTGGTGGGAGGGCGGTCTTGGATTGGTCACCGACCGCCCCACTGGTATGGGAGACCAGTTGGGGTAGGCTTGCCCCGGGATTCCTTACTCTGTCCACCCCAGGTTGGATTCCTCAGCCGTAGTGAGAGGACAGTTGGGGTTTCTTTTTCTGATTACCATCTCGGGTGAGAGCTGAGCTGGATTAGTGGACTGAGGTATATTTACCGGACCCAATATCATTGTCATCTGGATATTATTCTACATCATCGGACTAGCCATTGTTAATATTTGCCCTGTGTGGACACTTTTATTATCATATGGCTCGCCTGCGTTATTCTGGGGCCAATTTGTATGCCCTCAGGGGGGTTCCTCCCTTCTGGGTATGACCTGCCGCCTTTTCCTGCATTCCCCTTAATGACGGGCCCAATTGTTGGGACCCCGAGAGGTGGTTGGGCTTAGACAGGGGCCTCGGGTGGAGATGCATTAAGAGGCCCCTGATATATTTTTTAGCTGGTTATTTTAAAGGGTTAGGGAGGGGGAGGAATAGTAGGGTGGGGAGGGAATTATTAACCGGCACTCAGTCTGGGCCAGTTAGGGTTTCCGGCGGGATGGGGTTGGGAGTGGAGGCTGCTGGTTCTGTGTGTGCTGGGGTGGGGTTGCAAATCCCCACAATGATAGGGAATGGCAGCAGGTGGTTGCACGGAGGGCCGCATCAGCATCTGGGATCGCGCCCCCGCTGTCTTCGAGCGGTGGCGTGCTCCGACCCTCCGGTTAGGACCCTTTTGCCCGGGGATGAGGGTGATCAGGTCCCTGAACTTAGGCTGGTCTATCTTAATGCCAGATCCGTTGTTAACAAGGCTCCCCTCGTTCATGACTTGATCGAGGAGGAATGCGCAGATCTGGCATGCATCACGCCGAGGCACTCGACTGTGTTGTACCCTTGCGACCCCTGACCCGGCACAGATCCCGTTGGGCTCCATGGTTTTCTATGGAGCTCCGGGAGATGAAGCATCAGAGACAGGGTCTAGAGAGCGGTTGGAGGTCCAGCCGTTCCGAATCTGACCAATTGCAGTTGTAAGGTCTTATCTTGCTGCGGTGAGGACGGCGAAGTCTAATTATTTTGCCGCCCTCATCGCATCCGCAGATAATCGGCCAGCCGCCCTGTTTAGGTTGACTCGCTCCCTCCTTAATCAGGAGGTGAGGGAGGAGCCCTTGCAGGGTCTTGCCAAGGAGTTTAGTCATCATCTGACAGACAAAATCGTTCAGATCTGGGCCGGTTTGGACTCTGACTGGGCAGAGTCTGATGTGGAGGAATCGGACTGTCTTGAGCATGTTATCTGGACTGAGTTTGATCCTGTTTCCCCTGATGATGTGGACAGGATTATGGAGAGGCTGAGCTTCACCACCTGTTTATTGGACCCGTGTCCCTCCTGGCTGATTTATGCAGCTCGGGAGAAGACACGAAGCTGGGTCCAGGCAGTAATATCTGCCTCTTTGAGTGAGGGTGTCTTCCCTGCCGCTTTGAAGGAGGCGGTGGTGAGGCCCCTTCTCAAGAAGCCTGCCCTGGACCCAGCGATTTTAAATAATTATCGTCCGGTCTCCAACCTTCACTTTTTGGCGAAGGTTGTTGAGAGTGTGGTGGCGCATCAGCTTCCTCTGTTCCTGAAGGAAACTGATTACCTTGACCCGTACCAATTGGGCTTCAGGCCCGGGTACAGCACGGAGACGGCATTGGTCGCGCTGGTGAATGATCTCTGGCGGGCTCGGGACAGGGGTTGTTCCTCTGTCCTAGTCCTATTAGATCTCTCAGTGGCTTTTGATACCATCGACCATGGTATCCTACTGCGGCGTCTCAGGGGGTTGGGAGTGGGGGGCACTATTTTACAGTGGTTCTCCTCCTATCTCCTGGGCCGCTCGCAGTCGGTGTTGATGGGAGGGCAGAGATCCGCCCCGAGGCCTCTCGTTTGTGGAGTTCCTCAGGGGTCGGTTCTCTCTCCCCTCCTGTTCAATATCTATATGAAGCCGCTGGGCGAGATCATTCGTGGTTTCGGGGTGGGGTATCATCAGTATGCTGATGATACCCAACTTTTTCTCTCCACCCCGAACCAACCCAGCGATGCCCACGCCGTGATGTCCCATTGCCTGGAGGCGGTCTGGGTCTGGATGGGGAGAAACAGGCTTTGTCTCAATCCTGCCAAGACTGAGTGGCTGTGCGTACCGGCATCTCGGGTTAACCAGTCTATTCCACCTTTAATGATGGGGGGTGAGGTGTTACCCCCCATTGAGAGGGCTCGCAACTTGGGTGTCCTCCTGGATTCATGGCTCAGTTTTGAAGATCATATAGGAGCCGTGACCAGAGGGGCCTTTGCCCAGGTTTGCCTGGTGCGCCAGTTGCAGCCCTATCTGGACCGAGATGCCCTATGCACAGTCACTCATGCGCTCGTGACCTCCCGGTTGGACTACTGCAACGCTCTCTACATGGGGCTGCCCTTGAGGACCACTTGGAGGCTTCAGCTGGTGCAGAATGCAGCCGCGCGAGTTGTGATGGGGGTTTCCCGATACTCCCATGTAACACCTCTGCTCCGCGAGCTGCATTGGCTTCCGGTTGCCCTCCGGGTGAGATTCAAGGTGCTGGTGATGACCTATAAAGCCCTAAATGGCTTGGGTCTGGGATATTTGAGGGAACACCTGCTGCCGGCATCAAGCTCCCTTCGTCCTGTGTGCTCCCACAGGGAGGGCCTTCTCAGGGTGCCGCCAGCAAAAGATTGCCAGCGGGTAACACCCAGGGGTAGGGCTTTCTCTGTGGGTGCGCCTGCCCTTTTGAACCAGCTGCCCATAGAGCTCAGGACTGCCCCTGACCTTTGTTCATTCCACCGGGACCTGAAGACCTGGCTCTTTGAGCTTTCCGGCCAGGACTGAGAATTTTAATTGTAATTTTATTTTAATTGGGTTTTAATTGGAGTTTAACGGGTTTTATTTTATTCAAGGACTAAATTTAATTATTTTAATTGTTCTTAACTTTTGTAATTTGTATTGTTATTTTAAATACCTTGTGAACCACCCTGAGTCCTACGGGACAAGGGCGGTATATAAGTCCAATAAACATAAACATAAACATAAAATTTAGAGGTGCTCACCTTCACCTTCTTTCCAAAGCAGCCCTTGAGCTCAAACCCAAAACTCCCTTTACTACCCTGGCTTAACATGGGCACAGCGTGGGAAACCCATCCACAGATGCAAGGGGTCTGCTGCCAGCAAGATGGGGCTTACTAGTCTCAGTCCATCGGAGAGGTTAGCTTGGAGTCCCATCCTGGGTGCCAAATTGTTGAAGGAAAAGTCTTCATCATGGTTCAGTTCAAGCTGGGAATCAACAAGATGGTGACTGCTTTAGAAAGAAGGTTGCAGTTTATTGAAGAGGACAGCCAGACAGAAAGATGGCTTTGAAAGAAAAGAGAGAGAGCACATATAGGGAGTGGGGTTTTATACCCTCTGGGGGTTTTGTTTGGAGTTGTTTACTGCTCCTGTTTGAGGCTTTGTATTTCCTGTGTCATGTATTCTGACCTGAGTCTGGATGTGCCCTTTGGCATCTGTGGGTTAATCCTATTATATCCTGTCTTAGAGTTTGGGTGGGGTATGTGGGATTTTAGGTGTCTTTGTCTTCCTAAACTTCTAGCTGGGGCCCTCCAACCTTCCTGGATTATTTACATCTGTATTTCTACAGAGCTGGTTTCTGCTTGGGGGAGGGAGATTTGGGGCTGTTAAAAAAACTGGGCATGCTTTTCTGCCTCTTTAAGATCCTTTGAGGAAATATATTTTTCTGCTCTTTTAATATTTCCTTCTCTGGGGGGGGGGGGGCTGACTTCCCACACTCTAATGCCCCTCATAAGAAAAAGAGCAATTAAAATAAATAAAATATTGTGGGGTTTTTTTACAAATTAATGCAAAGATATAGATTCAAATGCAATATAATTGTCAGAACAAAATACTGACACTTTTAACACTTTTTAAAACTGAACTACTCCTTTTAAAAGTTTTTTTTAAAACACAAAAGCTCACAATATTTAAACAGTGTGGATATCATTTAAATAATACAGTAAAATGTACACATTTCAAGTATCCAAATGAATTTGAGTAGCAAAAAACACAATAATTTAAAAACTTTTAAAAAAGTTTTATTAGTTTTTCAAATTGCAACCTATATATTTAGAAAGCATCATGATACCTGTGTAGTCATCAATTGAGTAACAGAGTTTTCAA
Organism: Daboia siamensis; assembly: GCA_024449315.1. Classification (NCBI taxonomy): domain Eukaryota; kingdom Metazoa; phylum Chordata; class Lepidosauria; order Squamata; family Viperidae; genus Daboia; species Daboia siamensis. The sequence continues at coordinate 5,612 of JAKJMR010016574.1, read as the reverse complement.
TACATAGTTCTGGTTACATTATCATGGCATCCTTCTCTATTTCCCTCAACATTCAGTACAATGTATTTAAACTAACAAATTTCTAGGAATAGCATAGTCAATTAAAGAAGATTTTGTTAATCCGGGTGCCATCGGTCAAGGAATGTCGACTGGTGGCCCCCAGGGGGAGAGCATTCTCTGTGGGCGCGCCTGCCCTCTGGAATCAGCTTCTGGTTGAGCTCCAGATGGCTCCCGACCTTCGCTCGTTTCGCCGCGACCTGAAGACTTGGTTGTTTGAACAGGCTGGCCTGGACTGAGGGATTGGATTTTAGTGTTTAAATTTTAAAAACTTTAAAATTTTAAATTTTAGATTGTATTTATTACTTAGGGCTTTTTATTTAATCTTATTTTAATTTTTATACCTTGCGTGTTGTTAGTGTTTTAATTTCCCTGTACACCGCCCCGAGTCCTTGGAGAGGGGCGGTATATAAATCTAATAAAATAAATAAATAAATAAATAAATAAGTTATATCTATATCCTGTTATTAAATTTTATCTAATTTTGCTGTTAATTATAGTATCCAAGTTTAACCTTTAACATCCCAAATAGTATTCACAACCCAAAGTTCCCTTATCATATTACACCAAAAATGGTATCATCTAACATACATCCAATATTTAAATAGCTAGCTTCTACCTAATAAACATTGTTTATTTTATATCCTAATACATCACATCTTTATCTTAATGCCAAGGTCAGTCCAAAATGTAAGCAAGCTTCTTTGCCAATAGTATTCACTAGATATCCCCAGAGTACTTCAAATCCTTTTCAGATGGTGTCTTTTTATTTATTTATTTATTTATTTTTGGTCCCCTTTTTTAGACTAATAGGTAGAATAGTCCACTTCTGTAAATATAGGAACTTTGGGCCATAAGTAGAAAGTCAGTAAGTCCAATTAATCAATATAATTTAGTACAAGGCTTTTTCTTTTCTCTCCCAATGTTGACAAAGGCCGCTATTAAGGAGGGTGGGGGAAAAAAATCCCTTCTCTCTCTCCTCACAAGGGGAAGCAAATTCAGAAAGCTTTTGGCAGGGAAAGTAGACGATTAGGAAAAGAAGAAGGCAATTCTCACCCAGTTTTTAAGTGCTTTCAAGTGCTTTGTTGTGCTTTTGGCTTCAGCAGGAAACTGCTAAACAATGGGCCATGGGAGTAGCCGATCCTTTCTTCTTTGGTTCGGACAGTAGCTCCAAGCTGACAGGAGGGCCGCCGCCCTTCTACCGCCGACTGGAGAGACCTCTCCCCCACTCATCGCCCCTCCAGGGTGACTTATGACCCCTTTACAGGGGCCCCCCAATGAAGAAATCCAGGCGACTTGAGGAACGATTCCCTGGCACATCTGGCTGCACTGAAATCTGGAACCGGAAGCCCATAATTTAATTTTTTTAAATACTTTTAGATGATGGGGAAAATCAACTTATATATTACAACAGCGTGCCTGGCTGAGGAATTCTGGGAGTTGAAGTCCACAAGTCATAAAAGGGCCAAGTTTGAAATTACAATGTTTTATACATATTCTACAAATCACAATAAATCTGAATTAATTGAAAGAATTAAAATGGAAAAGAAGGCAAATGAATCACTCAGTGACTTAATAAGTAGAGAAACATTTTCTAATGAACAGTATGAAAATCTGTTATAGACAGGTTATTATTTTTTCTATTAAGGTAGATTGGGAAAAGTAGCAAAAAAATTCATAGAATGCATTTGGCAATACAGTTCATGTTCTTTCTTTTAAAATGGTAGGCTAAACATCCTAAACAATGTTTTCTGATTCTAAAATAAAGTTATTTGCTTTTTTTCCTTTTTCAATTAAAATAAAAATTAAGAAAGGGGCAAACATAAATGTTTTTACACTTTGCTGTAGCATCTGTGTTCTTCAAGGAACATACATTTCCCTCCAGCTAATATTTGATAGGAATGGATTCAGGATTCTGACTGCAATTGTGCATGTATTGGGGGAGAGAGAAATTGTTTGCTCTTCATTAAAATATCTCTGCCCCAGAGGTCACCTTTTAAAGTGCCTTCCAGGTTTTTCTAGCAGATAAACACATGCATACAAATTCACAAATACAGAAGAAACCTTGAATCAGAGGCAGATTTTTCAATTTAAAAAACTAAGCTAAAGTAAGCCCACCATAAAAATATTTGCTCTCAGTATTATCCATAGCACTCTTACATTGTTACATAATTGGAGAAAGTATGTAACAGTTAAGAAACAGTGGAACAGAAGCAGCAACAAATAATAGCATTGATAAAACACAACCTTTACTTCTCCTTATCTTTAAACTCTTGTATGCATGTTCAGCAGCACCACTTAAATACACAGACACACATATAGACACAAACATTTATTTACTTGTATTACCTTGTCCTTAAAAATCTGATTCAATTAACAGATTTCTTTCTTCTCTCTCTCTTTCTTTCTTGCCTTCCAAATCTTTTCATTCTGAATGTCACATTGTCTCCTGTAGTCTAGATCTGTGTATATCTGCACTGTATATCTGTATATCTCATTGATCTCTAAAAAGTGACATTGATACCAAATGCCAGAGCTGGTAGCCATGCCATCTGCTGGTGATGTCACAGAGCAAAGAAAACCATGTGATCTTTCCTCCTGAGACCTTCATTCTTCATTGATCATCTGACATCTCTTTAAGTGGGTACCAGCATTCATGTATCAATACAAAAGTTTAGGCTGATAGGGGAGACAGCAGGGGGGGGGGATCTACACCATCATTTCACATGCCAAAGTGAATTTCTGTGAGTTTTGTTGAACAGGCAAAAATGTCAACAATTCCCTGATTTTTTTCCACAGGTAACACTGAGTTTTTACTTGATAGTCTGCTGGTTTTATCACAGAAAGAATTTTTGGCATGTTGGTGAGACAGTCATATACTCATCTGCACCAAGTATCCTATTTTGTTTTCAATGAGCACCTGTAAAACTGAAGAGGAAGAACTATGTCAACTTGAGTGATGCCAGGGATATTAGAAATAGTTTCTGACCTAGCCTTGTTGGGAGAAATCTCTCAGTGTGAGAGCAAAAACAAGTATTGATTCTGAATCACTGTATACTTATTTCCCCTTTGTACAGAAACAATTTCCACGTCTTTTTAATTGCCTCTGGAGCATTTCTGAAGGAGGGGAGAAAAAAGAGCTACTTAGAAATTTCCCCAAATTTAGTGTTTTTCTCAGTACACTTATGATGCCACTTGTAGTGTTTTCCCTAAAGACAACAAGGTTAATGTACACAAATTTCTTTAATCTGTGTCAAGAGAGGCAGAACATTTTTTCCCAGGGATTTCTTTAGGGTTCATCTTTTGAAACCATTCAAAAGTGGGCATTTCAGTTTTGCTTCTAATTATTCCAATATCACCAGTTTATTTATCTTTGGAGTTTTGCCTCTTTTTTTCTTGCTGTTCTTCATACAACCTGTGTTTGCTTTTCTTATTGTTAGCTACTTTTTCAGCATTCTGTATTCTTCTCCAACTTTCTCACCCAATTTGCTTCATTAGATACAACAGGCAAGAAACAGTTAAATCCACTGTTAGAAAAAATTCTTGGTCCTTCCAGGCTGGCTTTTCAAAGAGCACAGGACAATTGCTTGAAGCAGAAGTGAAGTTTATTCGAGAAGCATGACAGTCACAGCAATTGAAGATAGCTACAAAGTTACGGTTTTGAAGTGGTCACTTTTATAGAAAAAAACAACAATTGTATTGCTGTTCAGTGATGGCAATCTGTTATCTGAAATGCAGGTAGGCCATGTCAGTATTTGCAGTGGTCAGCAGGAGGTAAAGGCACAGGAGAAGGTAAGGCAAGGATTCTGGCTGGTGAAGGTGTTATGTATCCAGGTGCAGGCATCTGCATAGCAGCGGCCACTAGGGGGCGTTGGCCTGGACGGTTTTGGTGGGAAACCCAGTTTGGGCGGGAAACCTAGGGCCAACCCCATTGGCTAGCCGCCTACCTGGCCAGGTATATAAGGAGGCCAGGTAGCCCTTGTTCTTCAGTACGAACTCCCCACAATAAAGAGCTGAACACGTACTCCGGCTGGCGTCTCTTCCTTGCGTTGGACCCACTACATTCCAGTGGCGACGAAGGTGGGATTCTGCCGACAGAAGAGCTGAAGTCACTAGGGGAATGCACTGCGTGCTGAAGGAAAAGAGGAATCTTTTCCTTTTCCCCAACGCTACCGCCAGCCACCGCGACTGGCCACCACGAGAGACCTGAGACCGGCTCCGGCCACCGCAAAAAGCAACGGAACCACACGCCGCAGCAACCGACGGAAGAGCGATGGCACGAACAGGGCAGCCCCGCGAGTTCGACACCCGCCACCTGGAGAAATGGGCCCGGTACCTGTCGCACGCCGAGCTGTACATGAGATTTAATCAGATCTCGAAGGACGGCTCAAAGGTGGCAGCCCTGCTCTGCATAGGCGGACCTGCACTCCCTCGAGGTTGCCGCAAACCTGTTCTCCCCGGAGGCCATAGAAACCGTCTCTTACCAGGACCTCGTCACTAAGCTAAACGCAAATTTCCAGCCCCACATGTCCAAACTGGCTTCAAGGTCACAGTTTGAGAAGAGGGACCAGCGTCCCAACGAGTCCGGGGCCGACTACATCGCCACCCTGTGAGAAGCCGCCGTCGCCTGCAAATTTTCAAACCTGGAGGAGCGGCTAGGCAACAGGCTGGTTTGCGGCCTACAAGACACGAGGCTGCAGGAGCGCCTGTTCGCAAAAGGCGAGATCTTACTCCAGGAGGCTCAGGACGCCATCCTGGCCCACGAAGCGGCCTGCAGGGCTGTCCAGGCTGTCCAAGAGTCCAGAACCGGCAGCCAGACGGCCAGCATCCACCAGCAAGTCATCTCAGTCGAGGACGAGGAGGATGAACAAAGCATCGACCTCCTCCAGCGGAAGTCGACCACCGACCAATGAGGTGGACACCCGGACAAGCCCAAGCCGGCCAACAACTCGCAGAAGTGCGCGGGCTGCGGCGGAAACCACGTGCGCAGCCTCTGCAAGTTCCGGTCGGCCACGTGTTGGGCCTGCAAGAAGATAAGGTGTTCAAGGTGCATATTTTAAGATATGCTCTGTTGCGAGTTTGGGAAAAGTATAGACATAAGTTAAATTATAAGATACCTATATGGGCAATATCGAAACATGCAATAGAAAATATAAGTGTTGGGTTCAAACATGATGTGATTACATATAAGGAAATTTTAAGTTTGGAAAGGAATGTATGGCAACTAAAGCCATATAATATTTTAAGAGAAGAAAAGATTGTACAAACTTGGTTTCAGTATGGGCAATTACAGGCCAGGTGGAAGGAAGACCAGAAAACTGGTTTTTCAATGATTGATGAAAATGTGGTAAAGCAAATTAGAGATCAAGGTCAAGTACATATTAAAAGGATATATCTTGCGTTGATAGAAATTGATTCAGAGAGAGAACTTGTTAAAGATTGTATGATAAAGTGGGCTCAGAATTTCCAAGAAGTTATTACAATGGATACTTGGGAAAAGATTTGGGTAAGAAATGTAAGATTTACGCAAGCTCAAAACCTAAGAGAGAATTTTT